>PVJH01007715.1:0-84344 GCA_004026705.1 Nesogale talazaci
CTTTATGGGAGTATAAAGCCTGGCTTTTCTCCCATGGAGTGACTGATGGTTTTACATTCCTGATCTTACAATTAGCATCCCAACCTGTAGCGCACTAAAGCTACTAAGGGCTGTAAGAAGTGCTTGGTTAAACTATTTATCTAGTTAATTAGGGGTGCCTTTTTCAGGGTCACAGATTCGGGAAGTAAAGAAATCAGAATTCAAAACAAGGTTGATCTGACGCCAAGGCTTGAAGCACATGGTAATCAGCATTGCTTTTGCTCCACTGCAATTGATAAAGAACAGAGCTGATTCCATCCCTTGTTTGGGAACTGTAAAAAGATGGCGAGGGAAACACAGTTCTTTTGAAATGGAGGAGCAGAGAGAGGTTATTGAGGATAAATGAGACAGCTGAAAATCTGTACAAAAGCCCTGATATGGAGACCTTCTAAAAAGGTTTTTTCTACTTTCTGTTGAGAACAGAGCTAATTCTATGTTCCAATTCTCCTGCGGAGCAATGGAGTTAGATAACTTTCCAAAGAAAGTCTCTGGTCCTATCTCCCACATTGCTTCCTGACAGGACTAACATGCTGAGAAAGGTAGCCACTCCAGAAAGGAGTAAGACCATTCCCAAAGCCTGCTTCTGGGCTAGCTCAAAGAAGAAGGATGGGTCTGTATCCCAGGCAACCAGGGACCCAACCTGTATGACCAGAAAGGAGTAAGACCATTCCCAAAGCCTGCTTCTGGGCTAGCTCAAAGAAGAAGGATGGGTCTGTATCCCAGGCAACCAGGGACCCAACCTGTATGACCTGTCGTCCCACTAACGCCCTGAGTCTGATGACTTTCTGACAAACAGTCAACAATTAGGTGACTGCACAGTACAATGACTCGGGTCAAATAAACTCAGGTTCCTTTATTATTTCAAACCTTTGATCAAATTATTTTTGAGAGAGCATCTGTCCTGATAGATCTTATAAGCTCCTGGTGAGTTCAGTCTCTGGAGGTTCTTTCTTTTCTTTCTTTTTTTTTTGGCATCACTGCCCTCAGGTGGGGGGAGTAGGAGGTCCAGCCTTAGCTCCGTGGAGAGTTCTTTCTTTTCTTTGAGTAAAAGCAGCAGTTGGCAATGATAATCCAAATAAGCCAAGTTCACTACCATTGAGTGGATGCCAACTCATTGTGACCCTGGCGGACAGGGAGAACTGCCCTGGCGGGCTTCTGAGATGGCAACTCTGGAGGAGGAGAAACTCCCATCTTCCTCCCGGAGATTGACTGGTGGTTTTCAACTGCGGACGCTGCAGTCATCAGCCCAATACAGAACCGCTCCTCGGCAATGAGAGTCAGAGTAAAATGAGGGGCTGGTAGGGAAGGGGAGGTGTCAGGGGAGTCAGTCCCTAACAAAACGTCACAAGTCTGGCAGGCACAATTGTACAGTGACAATATGTACACATGACAGTAAAGTCATAGAGAATAAAGAGAATGAAATAAAGGAGTCAGACACATTTCATGGAAGCACGCTCACCTCAGCCCCGCTTGGTGGTCCGTGTGGGGATATGGAAGGTGGGAATGGCAGGGGACAGGAAGCAGGGAAGAAGGACAGGGGGAGAGGGAGATGGGGACAGAGAAGAAGGGACCTGTGGATAGAGCATCTTTATTATTTGGGGGCTTTTATAGGTAGCCATTAGTCATGCATATTCAGGAGTTGCATACGTCACAAGGTGGGTGGGAATCACACTAAAGTTCCTGGGCTCACAGAGAAGGAAACCTAATGCCTGCATTGGGAGAAGACAGGAGGGAGATGGGTGCACAGTGGGAGGAGGTAATCAGGGAATGTCTGCCTCTACAGGGAGACAGAATCAACCATGTGCTCACTTTAAGACAACATAGCTGTTGGGGGAGAATCTGCGGGAATGATATTTGTTAGTTTCCCACATTCCCCTCTTTTGTTTTATGTATTAAATTCAAAAGAGCTATGGGGTGGCATGGCTATTTTCTATACATTAAAAGTTGTCAAGGCATATTTAATGACCAAATTAATGCAGCCAAGCCAAAAACTCAGACGACTCGTGGCAAACATTTTGAATCCAGGTACATGTGTGTGTGTATAAAGTCACCTTATCCCCATCTGCTATTGGACAAAGGTATGAGAGAGATTGAATGCCACGTGGGAAGAGATACAGTAAATAGGAATGTCTGCTTCTATAGGGAGGTAGAATCAACCATGTGCTCACTTTAAGGGAGCACAGCTTTAAGGGGAGAAACTGTGGAAATGATAGTTAATGCAGGAAAATGTACTTGGACTAAATCTCCATCTTACCAGAGTGGTGGCTTTCCTACTGTGGAATACTAGTTTCCATATTCCCTCTGTACCAGCCAGGGAATAAGTCCCCGTCATATTTCCCTCAGTGTTATTCTTCCACATTTCCCCCTTCTGTATTATGTTTAAGATTTAATAGTGTCACAGAGGCAACATGGTTTCTCTTCCTATCTCTTAGCTCCCTATAGAAGTGGCAGGAGACTGTGAGCATCAAAATTATGATGATAAACAACACAGACAGTCTGGAATTTAAGCTGTGTAAAATGCTTTGAAATCAAGCGTGTGGGTCCAATCCTTCCATGCTGTTCACCAGTTGTTTAATCATCTCAGAGCCAGGAGATGCTCCGAGTCTGTCTTTGAATGTATAGAAAATATCTTTTAAGGCTGAGCCCCGGTGGCGTAGTGGTTGTGCGCGGGACTGCGGCCCACTGGGACGGAGGTTCAATTCCAGCAGTGGGGCTGGGCCTTCTACTCCCACCACCAGAGAGCAAGTGATGTCCAAAAAAAAAAAAAAGAAAGAAAAGAAAATATCTTTTAGATGATCAACATCTAATGAAATGTTTCCCTTAAGCCCTTGTAAATGTTTTCTCATCAAATCCCAATCATGCAATGTCTTATGATATGGGACTGAGTCGTGATTCACCTCCAAGAGGAAATACTACTGGATTTCCCAGAATTCTCAGGAGAAAGCCATGCCAACACAGAGGGCTCATTGGCTATCTCCAGATTGACAGGCTAGACTCCACCCCAACACTCCCAGTCCTGAAACTGACACCAGATCAGTGACTGCCACAGGCTCGTACAACTCTTATCACAATCCATGCATCCATCCATCATGTCAAACACATTTCTACATTTGTTGCCATTACCATTTTCAAAACATTTTCTTTCTACTTCAGACCTTGGTATCAGCTTCTCATTTTCCCCTCCCTCCTCTACCCTCCCTCTCTCATTAACCCTTGATAATTTATATATATATATATATTTCTTTCTTTCTTTCTTCCTTCCTTTCTTTCTTTCTTTCTTTCATTACACTGTTTTATGTCTCCTTTCACCCACTTTTCTGTTGTCCAATTCCCTGGGAGGGGATTATAGGTAGATCACTGTGATCAAGAACCGGTTTCTTGTTTATTTTTCCAGTATGTTTTTTTCCCTCATCTCATTTATTTTTGCTTTGATCCTTATGATTTTCCCTTCCATTTTTCCTCTTTTGTTTTATTACAAAACAAAATAGTATTGTGTTGTTCAATCTCCATGTGTTTGTCTTGGTGTTTCTGTTCGTTTTATTGTGGATGTCTAATTTTATAGCTTTGTGATTTGGAGATAATAATGCAGATTTTAAAGCATTGCTAGCAATCTCAGTGCTTGGTTTAGGGCCAGTATGACCACTTTGCTAGAGTTCATTGTTATGGAAATTTTAGCTTTTAGCTATCCAGAGAGCTGACTAATTGTGAGAATTTACTACACTCAGGATGATTTGGAAGACTGAAAAAAATTCTTAATCGATTTGTCCCGCTACTTTTGAACTAATTTACCAAGCAGGCATCTTTTCTCTATGTTTACCAATAAGGTTACAGGTTCAATTAAATCATATTGCCCTTCAGGCTTTTTATACTGTGGGATTTTACAATCTTGCAACACTCTGTCTTAGTTAACTTCTCTCACTCCTTCTATGCTCGATATAGGGGAACTTAGTGGGCGCGTCTTTCTTAGGTCCTCGTGAATGCCCTAAGGAAATGACTCTATATCCAGAATTGAAAACCGTTTTCTTCCAATGTCTAATTCCACATGGGGGCGCTGTTCTTTCCCCACACCAGCATTCCTAAAGACCCCTTGATTTATAGGGTGTCAAACTTCTCAAGTGTTTCTTTCTAAACCATGGTATATCAGATTTAATCACGGTCCTAATTTCTGCATAATCTTGATCAATAACTCCAGCAACCATCAGAACACTTTGAGAATTTAGGCTGGACTTTCCTAGTAAATGTCTTACAGTTCAGGTAGCAGACTCCAAGTAGTGCTCTCAGTTTCTGGTTCAATTATAGCTTTTAGCTTTCCTTCACAACTTTGAATAACTCCATGATCAGTTTGAATTTCTTGTTTCCTTAGGTTAAATCTTGCTGATAAAAACGGTATTACTCTTTCAAGCAGAAACTCCTGCTTTTTAGTATCAACAGGCTGCTGCAAGGGCTTATGGGGCTTCTTTGGTTAGTCAAACTGTCTGTAGTGAGGCCTGAGGCTGGGCTCTTGCAAGTTTGGTTGGGTCTAGTCTCCTGCTGTGAGGCTGGGGGATACTGGCAATTTCTCTCTAAGAGTCTCTTTGCTAGGCCAGGCTTTGCCTCCTGCGCTCTGTTAGGCAGGGGGTTTGGATCAAGGAGGCTCCTTTCTAGATTTCCCTGCAGAGAAACCTTTGCTAATGGAAATCTCTTACTGTTGAATTTTGAGTGACATTGGCTCACCCAGTTCGTTCCTTTCCTGCAGTGGGAGCAACATCCAGGGACTTTTAAACCCGAGCTTGGTGGTCCTGGCACGGGCCACAGCTTGCTCTTTGCGGCCAGGCTGATTGACTGTGCTGCCTGCATGCTCTTTGAAGATGACCTATCTTTCTGCAATTAAAGCATTTTCCTTTATTCCCGATGTAATCTGCTAAAGCAGCAGCTAGTACGTTCGCCCTGTATTCATGTGTGCCTGCATTCCTGCATATCCTGAGATAATCTAACGGCATGCCCCTGTAGGGACGCAAGCCGTTTTACAGTGGTTATTAGAGAACTCATAAGATAGCTTGTGAACCAGATCTTTCACTGCCTGCACATTTCTTACACATTTACTTACAGAATTTTCTAATCGGGACACGAAGTCTGTGTAGGATCCATCATGCCACTGTTTTTATAGTAGTGCAACTCGGCCTTCTCCCTCCTGATGGTATTATCTTTTCCCAGGTCCTTCGGCAAACCTCACACACCTGTGCTATTGCCGCTTCAGGAAATGGTAGTCGTGACTCAACTGTGATATAATTCTCATCCCCTAGCAACTGGTGAACTCCTATATCTATCCCGTTCTCAGTATTTTTGCGAGCTTGTCCATATGCTGTTTCATCCCACCATATCCGACGTTGTAAAAACCCTGACAGATAAAGACATGCTTTTGTCAAAGCTCTCCAGTCAGCAGGGATCCAGCACTCGAACTCTGCTCATCACAAAATGAGAGTCTGGGCCATAATCAGAGTCCACCTGCTTGAGATCTTTCAGCAACTAAAAGGGGGAGGCACTGTGAATTCCTTATGGGCTTTTTACATCAGGCTGTCTGTTAATAATCTGGACAGGATAAAACATTCTAATCTCTCAATCTCCCTCTGCAATCTCTCTTTCTACTCTTGAAAGTAAAGGTACTTTTCCTCTTTGTTTCTATTTTCTGTGCTGGTTTTCGTGACTGGTATATCTGTAAACTTCACTTCCTGAACTGCATCTTTTGTGTTCGCTCTCTTTGCTTGTATTTATTTGGAGCTAATCTCATCTCTCCCTCTGGCACTGACTTGCTTATTGTTTTGTGGGTCCTAGGCTTCTCTACACTATATTCTGGCAGCAGGGCAGATGGTTCTAATCTGATGTCTCCTGATTCAGGCTTAGTTTTCTCAGTTCTGTCTAAAACTTTTGTTTTTTGTTTTTGGGCATCACTGCCCTCTGGTGGTGGAAGTAGGAGGCCCATTTGCCCCTGTGGAGCTGGAATTGAACCTCCATCCCAGTGGGCCGCAGTCCCGCGCACAACCACTACGCCACCGGGGCTCAGCCCCTAAAAATCTTTATATCTGTCTCACACCCATTCTGCTTGCCTTTCATGGTATCTCAGAGGCTTCTCACTACTCTGCTGGTTTTGTTTCTTAGCTTTCTCTATCTTTGAAAGCAAGGGAGCTTAGTGGCATTGTATAATAGGCTCACTTTGGGCCTCGGAATTTGCTTTGCCTAATGTTTTATCACCTTTAAACCTCCAGAGTCTCAGAAGTGGCCAGTTTCTGATACACACATCAAGGGTTCAATAGGAAGTTGTACAGCGATAATTATTTATTATAATAACGATATAGAGAATACGAGAGAGAGGAACAATAGGAGTTAGACACATGTTACATCAGGATGACATGCTCACCTCCGCCCTGCTTGGTAGTCCATGTGGGGGCGGGGGGAGGGATTACATGATGAGGGAGAGGAGCCGAGAGCATCTGTCGCTGAGGGACAGGGGAGAGGCAGGAGAGAGAGCCTCTATCCTAAGTCCCATCCCTATATACCCTCTGGAGCCATGTCAGGCTCCTAATTACAGGCAAGGACACACGTCACAGGAAGGGATTGTGCCATATGCACACGTTATAGGAAAGGGAGCTATCGGGGTCCCATGTGACAAGACCAGACCCCAGACTGCTGGATGTGGCTAAGCAGGTTAGGCTAGAGACCATTAACATCAGCATGTGAATCCGCCCACAGGCTTCAAAGGAAGTGAACCACCATCCTAACAGCAGGGGAGTCAGCTCTGTTGTGAGACAACACAAAGGCCGCAGAGAACTGGGAACCAGGGAGAACAGTTAACTTAACTCCCACACCAAATGCTGGCCAACAGTTCGCTTGATATTTGGGAGTGTGTAATTGTGGAAAAGTCGTGTCTTCCTGAGGAGCCCCGATGCACTGTGGGTTAGTCACAGGGTTGTTGTTGTTGCTGCCAGGTGCATGGAGTCAGTTCTGACTCGCAGTGAACCACAGCCCAACCGAACAAAAAGCTACTGAGTCTTGTGCCGTCCTCTCAATTGCTCCGGTGCTTCAGCCGGTTGTGCAGCCACTGCATCGATCTGCCTTGCTCTTTCCCGGTGCCTCTCTCCCAAGTGTGATGTCCTTCTCCAGGAACCCGGCTCCTCCGACAGCACATCTAAAGCGGGTAAGACAAAACCTCGCCATCCTTGCCTCCAAGGAACACTTGGAGCTGCATTTCTTCCAAGACAGATTTCTTTGTCCTTTTGGCAATTCCTAATACCTTCAAGATTCTCCATCAGCACCATGATTCAAACGCATCGATTCTTCCTCATTGTCCAACCTTCACACGAATACGAGGTCATTGAAAATCGCATGGCTTGGGTCAAGTGCATTTTCTCTAAACTCACAGCCATGGCCTTGATGCCGACTCATGCGGCCTTGTAGGACAAGGCGGTACTGCCCCGTGAGACTAGCTCTTAGAGGAGCAGAGAGCCCAGGCTTTCTCCCGCTCATGGCTTTGAACTGCCGAACTTGCGCTTAGCAGCCCAGTGTGTAACTACGACCCCACCACGGTTCCTAAGCCTTAGCCCTCGAAATAACCTGCCTGCGTTTCAACACTGTGAGGAGGCCCTGTGCAGCAGATTTCCCCATATGTCACGTATAGTTTGATCCCTGACTGCTCCTTGCTGGAACATTGACTGTGGATCCAAGCATTTGAGTAGCTCTGCACGAGGAAGATAAAGTTGGCTACTCCTCGATGGTTCGCCGTCTTGGGAATCTTGTACAGGATCATTAGGAGCTGGAACAACTGCACGGGAGCAGGTTGATTGGTTCCGGTCTTGGCCCTATTCACTGTTATTGCTCAAAGTTCAACTAAAGTTCTCTTGTGAGCTCCCGCTGCATCCTAGACCCCACACCATTCTTCTTATCTTTTTCTCAACAGAGGAGAAAGATAAGGTGGGGTCCTGGCAGTAGGGGTGTTTCTCTTTTTTTACTACAGTGGCATGTCCTTGTAAATCTTGCCCGGCAGTATGATGCTTGTGGTCTTGAAAAATCCGTATCAAATGCTTCAATAGACTAACACTGGGGGCTGAGCCCCGGGGGCGTAGTGGTTGTGTGCGGGACTGCGGCCCACTGGGATGGAGGTTCAATTCCAGCTCCACAGGAGCAAAGGCTGGGCCTCCTACTCCCACCACCAGAGGGCAGTGATGCCTCCCCCCCAAAAAAACAAAGACTAACACTGGTCCTCCTCATAGGAAAGTGCCAGCTTCCCACTGCGTACAGTAGATCACATTGGTCTCAGAACCCTTCAACAGCTGTGGCAGAGTATAAAGAGTTGCAGGACAAAGATGAATATATACCATAGGTGAGATATTGGTTTTTTTTGGGGGGGGTGGGCATCACTGCTCTCCAGTGGTGGGAGTAGGAGGCCCAGCCCCACTGCTGGAACTGTACCTCCGTCCCAGTGGGTCGCAGTCCCACGCACAACCACTATGCCACCGGGGCTCAGCCCGAGATTTTGGTTTTAAAACAAATGTGTGCTGCTTATTTTAAATTCCATTTAGAAATGTTATTAACCAGATTTGTACTCTTCTCCCAGAGACCTCTGCAGGCAATAGCCATACCCGGCAGCCTACCATCCCAGTACGATTGCTTCTTCAAAGCCGGGTATTGTCCTTTTCAGGAAACGGAATGACTTCATCAAGGAACCTTGTTGGCACGTCGGGCTGCCAACTGCAAGCTCAGCAGTTTGAATCTATCAGCCACTCAGGAGAAAGACGAAGCTTCCTGTTCGTGGAGAAAGCAGTTCAGACATCCACAGAGGCAGCTCTTCTATGTCTTTTTTTTTGTTTTTTGGGGCATTACTGCCCTCTGGTGGTGGGAGTAGGAGGCCCAGCCTTTGCTCCTGTGGAGCTGGAATCGAACCTCCGTCCCAGTGGGCCGCAGTCCCGCGCACAACCACTGCGCCACCGGGGCTCAGCCTAGCTTTTGTGTTTTAAGGGTGCTGCTGCTTAAGTTATTTGTTTCATCTAAACAATTAGTTGAAAAAGCAATGAGTGCCTTCTTGATGTGAGTGAGGAGTTTCAGGAAGAAGTGTACCAAACTGGAATCTTCTGTCTCCAGTCTTTCATGGCTTTTCAATACGAGTTTTAATCCTTTGATTTGGACTCTAGACAATATTTACGATGAAAATGCAAATATCGGGCTGAGCCCCGGTGGCGTAGTGGTTGTGCGCGGGACTGCGGCCCACTGGGACGGAGGTTCAATTCCAGCAGTGGGGCTGGGCCTCCTACTCCCACCGCCGGAGAGCAGTGATGCCCCCCAAAAAAGAAAAAAGAAAATGCAAATCTCCCTGTCTGATTACCTCAGAAATTTTCATAAGCGGGCCAGGAATTTTAAACCCAGATCCTTTAGGGAGTGCTCAGGGATACAGAGAGCCCCAGGCCACCCTCACTTCATCTTGAGTCAGTCTGCTTTTGCTTAAAGGACTGGAGCTACCCTGAAGCTTTGTTTAGATTTATTTCAGCTTAAAAGAAATACAACTTTTGAAAGTAATTAGTGTAGGACAATAAGTCAAAACTAAATGCCATCAGTGCCATCAATCCGATGTCACTGCATAGTGATCGTACAGGACAGAGCAGACTTGCCCTTGCGGGTTTCCAAGATCGTAACTCTTTACAGGAGTAGAATTCTTGTGTATCAGACCTGAGAGAGGGCTTGTTAATATTCCGCTTGCTGGGCCCACTCCCGAGTTTCGGATTCTTTAAGTCTAGGCTTCCTCACTCATTGAGTTAATTTGTACCCATAGCAAGCCTATAACGTGTTCTAGGGTAGGGCTCGAGAATCTGCTTATATGACAAGTTCCCATGTGATGCTGCTGGGCGAGGCATCGTGTACTTTGAAAGCCACTGCTTTAGGGGGATGTGCTGCCAGCTCTCCGGAGTTCCCTGCGGGAAGCACTGGCAGTGGATGGAGACAAGAAGGGAGTGGTAGAACGCCTCCCCTTGGGCAGTAACTGGTTTTAAAAAGCAGCCTCCTTGTTGAATCCCTTCATCTGCTTATCTAAAATAACACTTTTGGTTTTATGATCTCAGGATTTTGAACCCTAAGTCTCAAAGGAAGGTTTTTCTATACCTAATTCTAACCAAAGGGAGGCTTGTGGCACAGTGCTTAAGCACTCTACTGCTAATTGAACGTAAGGAGTTCAAGTCCATCAGCTACTGCACAGGAGAAAGAAGTGGTGGTTTGCTTTTGTAAAATCACCAGTAGTACATATAAAGAACAGACGTGCTCCCTGGGACTTAAGGTTAAAACGCCCTATGTGAGAAGCAGATGACTGCTATCCCAAGGCTCTGGAATTAGTTGGACTTTGGTTTGAATCCCTTGCTTTGAGGGTGCCCAGTGAATGGTGGCCTGGGACTACCATGTACTTAATATTCTAATGCCCTTTTAACTTTCTTATAACATTAATCTGATAGGCATGGTTCTCCTTTCTGAATGTTATTGAAAGTTTTGCCCTATCACCAAGCCCCATTGTTCATGTAAATAGTGTCCATCCACTTAAGAGTTTAATCTCTACAGGTCAACAATCCATCTATTGTAGGCTGAACTATCCTTGAATAATTTCCTTTTCTCAACAGTGTTTTAAAGTCTAAGATAATGACACTATCAGTACAATCACCTTCTGTTCCAGGGAGATGATTTATAAAGTTCTCTAACAAAAAATGACAATGTTTCTAAGGTGAACCAATGAACAATGTTTCTAAGATGAATGGATTTGGGGCTCGCGTTTAATTCTAACCCCAATCTAGGATAATTAGTTCTTATGACATGCTCCTGCTTGATACTCACCTTCATTAAGAGGTCACTGAAGATATGAGTGCTATACCAAAGTTCGATGAAGAAATATGATGGTGTCCAACTATCAGAAAGAATAGCATCTGGTGTCTTAAAGGCTTGTCTTAAAATAAGCAGCCATCTAAGTGAGGTGCTAACTAAATCCACATGGAAGAAGCACACCAACCTGTGTGATCCAAGGGTCATAAATTATAAGATCCACATATGAAGGAGGGAATAGTATCAGAGCATAAGTTATGAATGCCCTGTTTGCAGAGGTATCTGGAAGACAGTTTTGGTGGTCATGTATTTGAGATGTCAATTTCATGATTGAGATGTAGGGGTGGAGTCTAACCTGTTAATCTGGAGATAGCCATTGAGGCCTCTGTGTGAGCATGGCTTTCTCCTGAGACTTCTGGAAATCTCACGATATTTCCCTTGTGGAGATGAGAGGCCATCTCCCCAGTTTTGGGGAGTCAGTCTCTGAGACAACGAACTATGGATAAGACAAGATGGCAACATCCAAGGAGCTGGAAGAGCTGGAGGAGAAGCCACACGGCCTTACCCTGATGGAACCAGACCTCTGAAGTTGGGGAAGCCACTAGGAGACCCCTGCCAGCGATGAGTTGCCTCTGCCACCACTGGATGCTGTTGATGGACCCTGAGCTCTGGAAGCAGAGCTCTGAGCTCTGAGCTCATGGGGAGACCCCTGCCAGCGCTGGGATTCTGCACCCACTGACCTGGGACTTCGTGAGTTGGAAGGAGACTTTATAGATGGATATCGGGCAGATGGGTTAATATCGGACTTATGACTTTGAACTGGACTGGGTTGGGATGCTTTCTCAGTGTTCCATTCCTCTTGTATATAAACCTTACCCTTATTACCATATGCATGTCTATGAATTTGTTTCTGTAGTCTACTGGACTAAAATAACAGTGGAAGGTCAAAATCCAATTTCAGGGTTGTTATATGGATTAAGCTTCTGATGAATTCCCTCTGATCATAGGTAAGGTATGTGAAGAGTCCTGTTATCAGACAGAAAGCACTGTAAAGTTGATTATGGGAGATGTAGTTAGATTAAAATGCAGCACCTTATCATTTTATCTCCCTTTTAACCCATTTCAAAGTTGTTTCAGTTTTTAATATTTTCGACTTTATTTTCAATTGAGGGTTTTCTATGTTGTGTATACTTGTCGCTGTTGTTGTTTGCTTCTTGTTTGTGATTTATATGATTTTTCTTTATATGAAATTCAGGATAGGTAAATCCATAGAGCTAGTAATTGGATTAATAATTACCCAGGGACATGCAGGGTAAAATAGGAGAAAATGGAGCGCTAACAATAATGAGTTCAAGAAGAAAATGTTCTGAAATTGATTATGGTGATGATTGCACACTCTTCTTAATATGATTGAATGATTAAATTGTATGATATGTAAAGTATAATCCAATAAAACTATTTAGGAATCAGTTATCAGGCATCAAAGAACAAAAAATCATATCATTGCATGCCCACCTTTCTAATATGATCTCTGAAGACAAAGGTGTGCATAAGCAAATGTGATGAAGAAAGCTGATGGTGCTCAGCTATCAAAAGATATAGCATCTGTTATCTTAAAGGCTTGAAGGTAAACAAACAGCCATCTAGTTCAGAAGCAATAAAACCCACATGGAAGAAGCACACCAGCCTGTGCAACCATGAGGTGTCGAAGGGAGCAGGTATCAGGCAGCAAATAACTAAAAATTATAGCATTATAAATGAGGGGGAGTACAGATTGGGGGCCCAAAAACCCATCTGTAGGTAAAGTGACTTCACCTCGCACAAGGGTCTCAGGGAGGAAACCAGCCAGTCAGGGTACAGTGTAGCAACAATGAAATTTGCAACTTTTCTCTAGTTCTTAAATAATTTCTTGCCCGAGCCCCCACCCCCACTATCATGATCCCAATTTTACCTTAGAAATATGGCTAGACTAGAGGATGTACACTGGTACAGATAAGAACCAGGAACATGAGGAATCCAGGATGGATGATCCCTTCGGGACCACTGGTGAGAGTGGTGATACCAGGAGGGTGGCTGGAAGGTGGAGTAGAAAGGGGGAATCGATTATAAGGATCTACATTTAACCTCTTCCCTGGGGTACAAACAACAGGGAAGTGGGTGAAGGGAGACATTAGACAGTGTACAATATGGCATAATAATAATTTATAAATTATCAAGGGTTCATGGGGGAGGGGGGAAGATTGGAGGAAAAGGAGGTGCTAATACCAAGGGCTTAAGTAGAAAGAAAATGTTTTGAGAATGATGACGACAACAAATGTACAAATGTGTTTTGCATTCAATATATGTAGGTATGAATTGTGATAAGAGTTGTATGAGGCCTCAATAAAAGGATTAAAACATATTTAAAAGAATTCCAGGGCTGAGCCCCGGTGGTATAGTGGTTGTGCGCAGGACTGTGGCCCACTGGGTTGGAGGTTCAAATCCAGCAGCAAGGCTGGGCCTCCTACTCCCACCCGCGCACGCCCCCCCCCCCAAAAAAAAGAATTCCAATTAAAAAAAAAGGCTGAGCCCCGGTGGTGTAGTGGTTGTGCGCAGGACTGCGGCCCACTGGGATGGAGGTTCAATTCCAGCTCCACAGGAACAAAGGCTGGACCTCCTAATCCCACCACCAGAGGGCAGTGATGCCTAAAAAACTAAAAAAAAAAAAGAATTCCAATCTAGAAAACCTTTGTTGGCAGTGCTCCTCTTATAATGTTGCTAAGAGTCAGAATTGACTTGACAATAATGGGTTATTGATGAGGGAAAATAAAAAGTATTGCTATAAAATCCTAGAAACCTTTATTATACAAAAATATAAAAACGTGAAGCAATTGTTTTTTGACGTATCTTCCATCTAGGTACATACCCTGCTGAAGGCAGTGCTTATATCTCTGTTCGTCAAAGGCCTTGGTTGCACTGTTAGTTAGGTGGCGGATCGCTAAGCACAAGGACAATGGGTCGAACCCAGCAGCTGCTCTGTGGAAGAGAGATGAGGTTGTCTGTTTCCGTAAAGTTTTACAGACCCAGAAACCCCATACAGGGTTGCTCTAAGTTGGAACTGACTTTATGGCAGTGGGTGGGTAACCCTTTCCTAAAGAATTGTGTCCTCTTAGATTATGCCACATCCAAATAGTAGTTTTGACATCCGTGAAGGATGTCAAATGATGTTGCTTTTCAATGTTCTTGAGTTTGGGGAACAAAAAGACACCTGAAGAGGTAAGTCATAGCTGTAGGGGATAGGGTAAGATTCCTCGACAAAATTCCCCTACAAAACCCTCACTACCCTTGAAGAATGAGTAGCTGCATGGTGGTGATGGAGAAGAATTTGTCAATGCAATGTTTCTGGCCTTTTTCTCACCAATACAGCCTTCAAGTTTTTCAAAACTTCTTCTTAATATCCCCTCATCATCTTCCTGTGTCCTTTGATTAAAAACTACTTAGATTGCCCTATTGGAAACGCCAAAGAACAGTCATCATAGCATTCTGGGACCTTCTTTGGAAGACACTAAAAAGAACCAACTGAGAGAACCTGTCTGTAGACACATAGCTGAACACCTTTGGAACTCTAGTAACAATATTTTTTGACTTTGTAGATCTAGATGATAATGTTGAAAAAAAATAAAAAGATAATGTTGAGAAACAATATCTTTACATTTATATATTTTCATTTAATACATATTTCTATGATTTTGTAGTAATATTTTACTTAACATCGTGTGTTAGTTATATTTATAAGGATATAAATATATTCAAAATAAAAATACATTTATATACTATATATATATTTTTTGTTTACCCTAAGCACAAATGGGAGGTTGAACTGTTCAGTAATAGCTGTTAGTACAGGCCTTCTTGAAACTTTGATTTGCCACAAAATTTAAAGTCATGGAACCAGAAAGGACCACCAGAATTTCATACCAGGCTCCTACATAAGGCAAATATACTGAATAATAGCATTATCATTACCTAGGAAAGGCATCAGAAAATTCTAGTGTGTTGGTGAGAAAGAAGCTGTTCTTACAAATTTTCAAATCAATAGAATCGGACAAAAGGCTATAATATAAAGACAATTTTTATTGCCAATAAAAACTTTAATAACTCATTTTATCATGTTTCAGTAGGACCTTATTCTTTCTGATGAAAATCCAGTCATAGCATCTCTAATTAAAAATAAAATTATTTTGAAATAAATAAATATATAAAATAAATAGCACATACATCTCATAAATAGTTTGTCCTTATGCACAGTATCCATGCTTACATTTTCATATCATCTAAAAAGGCACACCCCATGCCCCACTTCCGATGGCAGGAAAACCGCATGTCAGAACAGAAGAGACCTCGGTAGAGCCCGTGCAGCCATGGCTTGCAGCAGAGCTGTAGCCCTAAGGATGTTCTCCATGAGACATTTCCCAAAGCTCTGCAGGTGTCATCTGTGGCAGAGTCCTTGGTCTTTATTTACCTATTGTTGAGGTATTTGGGTACATCCTGGAGCAAGAGACCCCTGCCCTTGGCAGGGGCTCCCATTCTTTCTCAGGCCACATCAGGGTTTTTCCAATGAATATAGAAAAAGGTATATACAAGATTCCCTCCAGCCCTCCCCCTCTCTACAAATCCCTCCCCCAAATAACTCAACCTTGATATACACTTTGAACAACAAGGGGACAGGTGGGGTGAAGCTGAACAGTGAGTTCTTCTCTGATAGCTTACTTGGTAGGAAGAAAGGATTTAAAGGCACGAGGACAGTGCCTGCAGAGCCAACAGTGGCCCCACCATGTATGGGTCCGAGTGTTCACACTCGGGGGTGGCTACCTATAATGGAAGAGGTCTCTGGATGTGAAAGGCAACTTCGAAGGATCTACTGGCCTAGGTAAAAAGTGAGTGAATTTCTGGTGTCGTTTCGTCCTGTACCCCTCCCTGGGCGAGCCGTCTTTGTTCAGAGCAACGTAGTAGTGTCTCTCCGAGTCCGAGTGTTTGTACAAGGTGGAGGCATAGGTGTTGTACCAGTTCTCTTCAAACTGTTCCCGGAAGACACATTCCCGTGTGAGCTTCTTCTGTGAGGGTGAGAAAATAAAATAGAGCCCATTATACAATTATTTCTCCCATCCCCACACTGCTAGTAGGGAAATCCTGAAAGAGCCACAGCACATTAATATTAGAACATTTGGGGCCAGTATCTCCCAGTATGCTTGTTCCGAAGAGCTCCAAGCACTCCGAAATGCATTTCCTTCATCCTGGTTTAGAACCCACACAAGGCTATTTTATGTGAGATCTTTCCTGAAAGCAGGAATTGGAGGAGATGGCCTCCCTACTGAGCTTTCTCTCTCCTTAGGGCTGTTGATGTGCAAATTCATTGAGATGACTGGCAACTAGGTCGAGGGACAGGAAATACCCTTGGATCTATATAAAGGCCCTTCAGAGGTGAGCGGTGATCTCTCCTAATGAACAGCCTCAAGCTTGTCAGTTAGAGAGCTCAGAAGAGATCTCTATAAAAACTCCTCCAAACTGGCGACTAACTCCCTGGTCTCTTACCTCTGTCCTTTCTTCTCACACTTGATCCAGCTGCCATCTTCCTTGCTGAGGCAGCCGATACCAAGTGCTGGGGACAGGCCTATCTCGTCCTTGTCAGGGAAAAATGTGTTTTGATTTCACGGGGTTCAGGCAGCCAGAAAGCATGATATGTGACTCAACAGTCAAAGCCAGAAGTCGGGATCCCTTGAAAGGGGTCAGGTCAGCAAAGTCACTCACTGGTTCAACAACACGGGGCTAGCTAGCTTCCAAAATAGAAAGAAATATGTAGTGCAGCGAGCCCAGCCCAGACTTGGGGCTTCAGGCTGTTCACCAGATTCTGAAGTCCTTACTCTCCTTTGGAATGTAGCTGAAGCAATCTGGAAACCAGGGACTGAGTGCTTGTTCTAAGAATCTTCCATCTGAAGGCCAGCTCTTCCATTGTTTATTTTTGCAAATTGGTATGGCCTTATGCTGTGATATTTATCAAGCAAGCCATAATCTTTTGTTTGTTTGTTTGTTTTTGGAGCATCACTGCCCTCTGGTGGTGGGAGTAGGAGGCCCAGCCTTGCTGCTGGATTTGAACCTTCAACCCAGTGGGCTGCAGTCCCGCGCACAGCCACTACGCCACTGGGGCTCAGCCCCCATTGTTTATTTTTATGCTTACTCCCGAACCAAGCTCATGGTCATCGAGTCAACTTCAACTCATAGCAACCCAACAGGACAGTGGGTTCCCTGTGGGTGTCTGAGACGCTAACTTGGTAGGAGAGTAGAAAGCCTGATTGTTGTTCCAAGGAATGGCTAGTGGTTCCATTTTGCTGTCCTTATGGCTGTCAGTCCCACACATAACCCCTACGCCACCAGGGCTCTTCTTGGGACGTATTAAAACTCACACGTATTCCCTGGGACAGTGAATGCTTGCAATGAGTCTTTCCCAAAGTGAGCAATACAACTTCCTGGGGAAGTGCTGCAACTCTTCAGGAGGCTGCAGAAGCAGATACCTCTACTTTATCCTGGCTTGTCTGCTATGGTACAAAAGCGGTTAATTACCATTGGTGGGGGCGGGAGTGGGGTGAGTAATTTGCTTTTCCTGAAAAGATGGGCAATATACCAAATAGGTTTGCGAACCTATGTTGCAAACCCCGACCATCTACTGACGAATGAACAAAGGAGCTTACTGTTGCCATCGACAGTCCTCTAATAGGAAAGGCACGGGTTAATGGATCAGAGAGAAGCTTATGCTTGGCTGGCACAAAATTGCGTGAAGGCGTTCATGTAGCAAGACCCTGGCAGCCAGGAAATGACAAAAAGATACCAATCTTTTAGAGTTGACTAGAATGTTTTCAAGTGCTAGATAGAGACTTTCATACGTTTGCCTTCCATTGTCCAGACACTGGTAGTTATAGCCTCCAAAGAACAGAAAACTTTTAACTTACCGAACCATATAATTCTCCTCGATCATTCATTCCTAAGTACAGTCCAGAGTCCACGCCTCGGATGCTGATCAGTCCCACAGCAAGGCTGATAAACTCCAGGATTCCTTGAACAGAAAAGGAAATGCAATTCCCATTACTAACAACAAACTAAAAGGAAGTGGTTCAGGTGACATGGGCTACCAGCTATTTTTCTCCAAGTATAGGCTACCCCTGTGTATGCCCGATGAAACCATATTTTTCAGTAAGAATGGAAACTCAGAGAAGACACATAGTCTCTCTGAATCTTCTTTTCCATACGTAATGAGAAGAAACACTCTCTACTTCTACTTAACACTGACAATTACGAGGAAGAGACTGAGGGAATGCTTTGGCTATAAAAGAAAGCTCCATAATTGTAAGATACATGGCTGTCAAGGATATCTACTTCTCATTAATTGACTATCTCATTATCCAGCATTTGCATTTATGACAATACTTTTTAAAACTACTGTCCAATTATTTGGGGCATTAGCAATGTAAGTCTGACAGTAACAAATGCTGAAGTGAGGGCCGTGCTGGTTAAAGTTATGTGTCAACTTGATTGGGCCACGATTCTTAGTGGTTTGACAGTTATGTTATGATGTACTATGACAGCTATATAAGGATGAAGTTGGGCAGTTATGTAACGATGTAGTCATCTTCCATTTTTCAATCTGATGATGTCATCTGCCACGTTTTCATAACACTGACTTTTGCAGAATGACTTGCTTTTTAGAATCTA
This sequence comes from Nesogale talazaci, assembly GCA_004026705.1. NCBI lineage: Eukaryota > Metazoa > Chordata > Mammalia > Afrosoricida > Tenrecidae > Nesogale > Nesogale talazaci. Next base: position 18,607 of record PVJH01007715.1, read on the forward strand.
AGCATGTTGGTAAAGTAAGGACTGGATGTACCACCATTTTAATAAATGAGAGAGCAGCTATCTAAACAGACGAATGAGGCTAGATTTCTGTATCATTTCCAAAGTCACCTCCCCCTTTCCCAAGAGACACCTGACTGTCCTCTAGGCTAAGCATGTTTTCCATTCTCTCAGCTCCCATGTCTTTAAAGTCAATTATTCTATTTTCTATTTCCTATCGTTGACACTAACAAAGGCCACAGATGACACTAAGTTTGCTCACTGTGCTTATGGCACGAGGCAAAACTTGAATTAGTGATGGCTTTCTCCTGATACATATTGGTGGCCAGTTCAGCACCTGACTGACAACCCAGTCATGTCCATTTTCTCTCTTGAGAATTTTAAGTTTATTGAGAATAAAGAATTGCACTTGATACTGATTTGAGATGCTGTAACTTTTAGGAGAAAAGGAAGAAATTAAGAAATGTCACTGTAGCTGAGGATTTGAAGATATTTTTATTTACTTAGGAACAGAAGAAAAGGAAAAAGGAAAAAAAGAATTTAACTACTAACGGGGAAAAGGACTCATAACTGAAAGCCTCAGGATACTTAAGATTTTGAAATTCTGTTCAAAGATAGTGCATCTACTGTATGGATCTAGACATATCAATCAATTAGATTTTGTCTTTGATATTATTGTATCTACCCACTTTTTCAGTATACAGGCCAAAATTTGGTATAACTGATTTGGTATAACAGAGGCACGGAAAGGTATAAAATGAGCTCACATTTGGTGGCTCTTCATATCAAAACTATGCAGTTCCTAAGGGAACTATGCAATTGGAATAGGACTGCTTTTTTAAATATAAAAAAATTAAGTGGTTAATTTTGAAGTAAGGTACAGGGATGGAAGCAAAACATCAATGGGGAATCTCTTGGGAAAGTATCCCAGTGGCTTAGGCTGGTGCATGGCTATTTACTCAGGCATGGCAGTTTTACCCAATCAGGTGCCTTTGAGGCAAAGCCAACATAATCTAACCCTAGGTGTGTCAGAGCATAACTGTTCTCCATGGGGTTTTCCTCCTCCTCCTCTTCTTCTTTTTTTTTTTTAAAAAAACTTTTGTTGGGGGGCTCTTACAGCTCTTATCACAATCCATACATTCATCCAGTGTGTCAAGCACATTTTCACATATGCTGCCACCATCATTTTCAAAGCATTCTCTTTCCACTTGAACTCTGATATCAGCGCTCTATTTCTTCCCCCTCTTTCCACCGGCCACCCGCCCTCATGAATCCTTGATAGGTTATAGATTATTATTTTCATATCTTACATTGTCCTCTGTCACCCCTCACCCACTTTTCTGTTGGTCATCCTCCTGGGATGTTGATCCGATTGGTTTCCCCTTTCTCCCCCCACCCTCCCTTAATTCTCCTGATATCTCTACTCCAACTTGTTGGTCCTGAGGGCTTTATGTATCCTGGATTCCCTGTTTTGGGGCTCTTATCTGTAGCAATGTGTATATTCTGGTCTAATTCGATGTGTAAGGTAGAATTGAGGTCATGATAGTGGGGTCAAGGGAGCATCAAAGAACTAGAAGAAAGTCGTGTGTGTTATCAGTGCTATACTGCACCCTGACTGACTCATCTCTTCCCTGTGACCCTTTTGTGAGGGGATGTCCAATTGTCTACAGATGGGCATTGGGTCTTCACTCCATGCACCCCCCCCCCATTCACATTGGCTGTGATTTTGTTCTGGGTCTTAGATGACTGATACATGATCCCATTGACACCTCATGATCACACATGCTGCTATGCTCCTTCCATGTGGGCATGTTGCTTCTCAACTAAATGGCTGCTTGTTTACCTTCAAACCTTTAAGACCCTAGACATTGTATCTTTTTTTTTTGGGGGGGGGCATCACTGCCCTCAGGTGGTGGGAGTAGGAAGCCTAGCCTTTGCTCTGTGGAGCTGGAATCGAACCTCCATCCCAGTGGGCCGCAGTCCTGCGCACAACCACTACGTCACCGGGGCTCAGACCATTGAATCTTTTGATAGCTGGGCACCATAAGCTTTCTTGATCACATTTGCTCATACACCCACTTTGTCTTCAGTGAAAGTGTCAGAAAGTTGAGCATCATGGAATGCCAGTTTAATAGAACAAAGTGCTCTTGCATTGAGGAGGTATTTGAGTGGAGGCCCAATGTCCATCTGCTACCTTAATATTAAACCTATAAATATATGCATATAAATACATTTATTTCCCTATCATCATATGTAAATATACTTACATATGTACATGCCTATATTTAGACCTCTATAAACGTCCTTTGTCTCCTGGTTTTCTCCTCTATTTTCCTTCCTCTTGTCCCACCATCAATGTTGGGCCTTCATTCATGTTCAGTAATTCCTCGTTGCTACATTGCCCTTGATTAAGTCCCACTAGCCATCTTATGTCCTTCTCTCCATTGACTTTAGTTCACTTATTGTTCCCTTGTCCTTGTGTTGGTCCCTCCCCACCCCCTTCCTTTCTCCCAACTTCCACGGAGTTTCCTATGGCTGATTGATTGCTAGACTTTTTTTCTGAGATGCCACTTGTTGAGTTTGAACCTCCAACCTTTCAGTTAACAAGTAAGCATGGTAACCGTTTGCACTGCTCAAGAGCTCCATGGTAGTTTTATGAGGACAGCATTCCACAGCCCACTTGGAACTATTTCAAGGTTGTAAGGTTCTTCAGCTGCCATTACATCGAATAGTAAGGGTGTGGCCTCAGCATCTAGTACTGAAATGCTCCCTGTTTTCTTCTCAGTTTGGTTTTTGCTAACTCATACCCAAACTCAAACAAAACTCACAAAGTTTGAATGGATTCTGACTCATAGTGACCCTATGTAGGGTTTCTGTGGTTTTGCAAGTCTTTAGGGAGTATGTAGTCTCATCTTTATCTTGTAGAGCAGTTGGTGGATTTGAACTTGCAGTTAGCAGTCCAGCACTTACTGGAAAGTGCCACCAGGACGCCTTATAGTACACAGAAAAAGAAGCTTTTGCAAAAGAGCTTCACGTATGATGGCAGAGGGCACAGAAAAATAACTAGTGTGAAATACTACTTTAATGGACCAAAATATTTAGTCTTACCCAAGGTTCTGATTTTGGTTCTGTCCTGCTTAACATTTTAATAAATGAAGATATAAGAGGACTATTTGTTCTACTTTAAGAGGATGTACAGCAGAGAGGGAGGGCACAATCAAGACCTAAAGAGAATTTAAGAAGATGGAAACATGAGCTGACACTAACGAAATATGCACCATAACATTTATTAGCTCCATAAATGCAAATGGGGGGAATTTTTTGTGCTGCCCCTCTCGTGATTTTAGAACAAATGTAAAGTCCCTAAGCGCCAAGTGTCTTCTTTTGGAAGGGGGGGAAGAGTAATGTCAAGCACAGATAGTTGAATTAATCGGACTTCTTAGTTCATAGTCCATGATCATAATTGGCCTGTGCAAGGGTTTTTCTTTATCAATTTGTTTTATTTCCATTTCCTGCTCCTATCTGTCTCCCCATTTCAGGCAACCATATCTATTTTCTGAAAATCTGTATTGTTATTTTGTGTTTCTGTGCATTTTTATGATATATTTTATTTCGTTTGTCCATCTTTGAAATGGGGAAACTTGACTTATCAAAGCATATACAACAAAAGCCCTATATTGAGTGAGGTAAGCACCGTATGTGTGATTAATGGGATTCAAATTATTTAAAAAAAATATCGCTGCTCCCCTTATTGGTCCTAAGGGGTTTATTTGTTCTGGATCCCCTGAGCAGCGATGCCAGGAGGGTAAAGGGGGGGGGAGAGTAAGTGGGAACCGATCACAATGATCCACATATGGCCTCTATTCCAGGGGAACGCACAGCAGAAAGGTGGGTGAAAGGAGACAGCAGTCTGTGTAAGACAGGAAAAAAAACAACAATAGATAAATAATCAAGGGGGCATGGGGAAGGGAGGGGAGATGAGGGGCTAATGCCAGGAGCTCAAGTAGAAAGAAAGTGTTTTGAAACAACCTATGTCCAGATGCGTTTGACGAAATGGATATGGGTATGGATTGTGATAAGTGATAAGAGCCCCCGATAAAGTAAAATAACTTTTTTTCCAAAGGGGAAAAACGAATGTGCTATCAACCAAATCCACTGCCACAGAGTCGATTGTGAGTCATAACAAACTTGAAGGACGTGGTGGACTCTTCCTGTGCGCCTCCAAGACTGTAAGTGTTTACAGGAGTCCACAGCCTCATGTCTTGCACGGAGCAGCTGCTAGTTTTGCACTGCTGGCCGTAGGGTTAACACCAAACGTCTGACCGCTAGGCCACGAGGGCTCCTTAACGTGCTGTAGGTGCCTAATGTGCCATGGAGGACTAGCAATTAGCACATGAAAGGGAACTCTGCCACGTTAGAGCCCACAGAGTAATGTGTCTGCTTCTGGAAACTTCCTTTAAGAGATGGATATGGAGGCCTGAGCCCCGGTGGCGTAGTGGTTGTGCGCGGGACTGCGGCCCACTGGGACGGAGGTTCAATTCCAGCAGTGGGGCTGGGCCTCCTACTCCCACCACCGGAGAGCAGTGATGCCGCGCCCCCCCCCCAAAAAAAGAGATGGATATGGAAAAACAGAAAATTCAAAAGAGTGTTCAGTATGGCAGAAACAAACTAACAGGAACTAGAGGGCAGGTTACATTCAGTTCTGGATGCTAAACTGAGAGATGCCAGTTCCTGCTTTGCCTGGGCAAATTACTCCCTAGGTTCAAGTCTTCCTTCTTTCATTCTCTAAGTACCTCATGCCTCTAAGCACCCACCGTGAGCTCATGAAGCGGCAGAGGTCAGTTTTTGATCGCCCTGTCCAAGACCTGGTGTGCGAACAAATCACGAAACCCCAGAGGTGTGGCCATTTGAGTCACCACAGTTTTTCTTCAATTCTCATTTAACCCCGATGCCAAAGGACAGATCATACAGGAAGTCACTTGGGTTGTGTCCAGTGTCAGGGGTCTCCAACAGCTGGAGTCATCCCCGCCCAGCTGTCTTTGGGCATCATGTCCTTTTGCCAATTTCTGTGTTCACTGGATTTAAACTGTGGGAACACACTGGCACATGCTGATGGAATCGATATTCCTAACCCTTCTCCTGACTCGCAGCCAGCATGAAGGGGAAGAGAAAACAAGCCGTTTCCACATGTTTCCAGCTACAGCTGGAGAGGGGTGTTAGCAGTCAAATCCCAAGGCAAACTAGGAAGTAGACAAAATTTGTTCTCGGTACTCTCACTCCTTCCAGGCCTAGGACCTCTCTGCCCTCTGCCTCAGCTTGCCTTGTTCACTCCATGCTACACGATTTCTTCTCTTCTCTTCTTACACCTCTCTCCGCATGGCTTCATGCAAAACTGGTCTGTCCTGGGGCCCATCGCTTCAGAATTTAGATCGATGACGGGCTCTTGTGTCATTTCACCTGCGTTCATAATTCTTTTGCGCAACCTTAGCCATGCTGTCAGGCCTTCAGGGCCAAGATAGTGCTGCTTTGGCTCCTGGCCAAATCAGAACCAGCTCGCTCAAAAACCAAAGCAGCTGCATGAGCTTGCTCCATCCCACCTGGCGAGGAAGGCCTCTCCTCCAGTCTGGCTCGCAGTCTCTGTTCTGCCAGTTCACAGTGCCCTCAGGAATGTCAGCATCCCTGGGAACCTCACGTAAACTCCCAGCCAGGCCAGCACTGAAATTCTCCTGGCTACTGATTGCAGGTGGGGGTGGGGGAGCATATGCTGTGCCAACGGGTTCTTTGGAGTAGGGGTGGCTCTTGGGCTCATTCTGAACCCTTGGATTCCAGGGCAATCCTTGGGGGCCCTGCTCTCCAGTTACAACAAATAGCTATTTACTTTACACGGCCTTGGGAGACTGTCCCCTCCCCCCCCCCCAGCAGAAATCTATAATATTTTATATCTGAAGTCTGGCCTACTTTACCCTGCTGGAATGTTGACTGCTAAAGCACTTATGGAATGTTAAGGTTTCGATTTATTGAATACCCTGCATGATTAACTCAAACGTGGAGGGAAGAGCGCTAGCTAGCGCGAGTGCCACCTCTCTCTTTACCAAAAGCTACAGTGAGACGGAGCAAGTGTGCGCTTGGAAGTTGGCAAAGCAACGGCTTTGACCGGTGGTCATGTCCTTTGTAGGAAATACAGGGAATGTTCAGGAAGTTAGAGAAGGAGGAAAGGGAACGGTGATGAAAACGTGGTCCCGGGAAGTGTTGCTGTTTTTTTTTTTTTTAAAACAAAGCTGAAGGAGTCAGTTAAGCAGCAGTGAAAACATCCTTTTCTCCGGCCTGTTTTATTTCCTTTGGTTTCTCCTTAAATGTAACACTCTTAACAGGCTTGGAAGATGAAAAGAAATCAAGATGTGTCTTTAGGGAGGTAATTAAAGACCACTTATCCCAAGAGCCTATTACTGATTTATGTTGACCTTGTAGGTTATTTGGCTCAGTTTAGGCATGCAGCCAGACAAACATTTGTAGCCTCTGGGAACTGTGTTCAGAGTTTCTCCACCTTCACTGCCCCCCTCCCGCTTCTCCACTATTCCATGACTGTATATATTTCTATATGAAAGACATGAGGCACCCCGGCATCTTTCTTTCTTTTTTGCACCCCAGCATCTGTGGGTCACACTTTGGCGGCCTCTAGGAGGCTCTGAAGCCAGGATGGGAAGCCTTCTGAAGAGGAGCAAAAACGGGGCTGCAAAGTCCCAAGTAATCAAAGGGAAGGAGGCAACTTAACACTCCGCACACCTCATCACCCTTTGAGAACACCTGCACCCCTCTGTCGCTCCCCCACCCTAGTGTATTCCAGTTCTGAGTGCATTTTTCCAAGATGACATAGACCTCACGAGGGCTCCTGTCTGCTCCCAGCAAGGAAGGCCAATCCTGGCCCCGAGTTGTTTGCAATGCTTGCTCTGGCCCAGCAACTGGCCCCTACACCTTTTGTTTTTTCACCGTGTGTGCCAGTTGCAGCTCTAGCCAGGAATAGAGGCTAGGAGGACAGATTGGTTTGTGGGGAGCAATGAGAGAGATCTGGAGAAGAAAGGAAAGGTGTCGGGTTTGAGGGTAAGCAGAGCCTTGTATTGGCCTAGGGTGGAAGGTGTCCTTCTGAGGTTATAGTTCTTGGGAGGAAGTAGAGAGGGTTAGGAGACTGGGGGCGAGGTCCGGGAGAGGGAGCTCTCATTATACCTGCATAAAGGCTTAGGAGAGAGAAAATGGGAAATTGAAAGATCAAAACATCTGCCTAAAAACGAAATGGTCTTCGTTTATATTATTGTGATGATCAGGTTCATATTATTGTGTAGTTCGTTCTGTGTGCCAGACAAGCAGCTATACTTTTTTTGTTGTTGCAGCTATACTTTTGAATAAGCTGCAAACAGGTAGGCAGAGACAATGCTGGATGGAACTTGAATGTTTCCTGTCCAGGACCCAGGAGACCCCTATTTCTGGGCCAGGATGGGACCAGGATCACCCAGGATGTGAGCAGTCCCCCCTCTGGAAGAAACGGGTCAGGGTAAACGCTACCTTTATACAGGGAACTCTGTAGAGTTTTCTAGATGCCTGGTACCCAGCTCACGCCTCGCTGTCTGGACTGACTCGCACCCTGGGCAGGGCAGCCCGAGCTATGCAGGTGCAGTGGCGCCCAGTCAGCGCAGACCCAAAGCAAGTCAGGCGCAGGTCGCCAGGCCACCACACCCATGGCCCAGGCAGACGCCTGCTCTGGGCCATTGGCTCAAGGACCTTGTTGTCCTCAAGGACCGCGGTCCCCCGCCGCCCCCCCCCCGCCCAATCCACTCCCACTCCCCCCTTCCCCGCACCCCCAGCCCCAGAACTGAAACCACCTTCCAGCTCCACCTGTTTTCTTCAGGGGGCTGCTTCCCGTTCTCCGAAGCACCCCCCGCGCCCCGCGGGGGAAGGCTGGCCAGAGGAGAGGCTCGATCTTAACCTGCCCCGGCGCCTGACCCTCTTCGAAGGGTCGACGCGTTCGAGGCTGCAGGGCGCCCCGATGATGCCGAGCGGCTCGGGCGCTCGCCTGGACGCCGGGGCCGCTCGGACTCCCCAGCGGCCTCCCCGGCCGCCCCGTCGGGACGGCCCGGCGCGAAGCCCCCCGCCCGGGCCCGGGCCGGCCCCCCCCTCCCGCCCCCGCCCCCGCCGGTGCCGGCCGCGTCCTCACCGAAGCGACTGTGGTCGTGGCGGGTGCCGTGCACCGTGCCGTTGGCCAAGATCTCCAGGTGGAAGCCCGTGCGGCAGTAGAGCTGCCGCCGCCGCAGGATCCCCTTGAGGTGGGCGAAGTCGCTGGGCGAGCCGCGCTGCAGCTTCCCCTCGATCTGGCCCAGGCGCTCGGCGAAGGGCGCGCTCCCCAGCGAGGCGGAGAAGCCGTGCAGGTCCCAGTCCAGCGCCGTGCACACGGCGCCCACCTCGGCCATGGCCGGCCCGGCCGGGGCCCCCGCGGGCCGGGGGCGGGGGGAGGCACGCTAGGACCCGAGCGGGGTGGCAGGGCGCGAACTGCCTCCTCCAGCGGCCGCCACCGGGCTGGGCGAGTCGGGGGCGCTGGCCAGCTCTCCTCCTCGGCTCGGCCCGGCCCGGCCCGGCCCGGCCCTGCTCTCTCCGCCAGGCCAGGCGACGTCTGTTGTCTGTTCGCGTCCAAGGAAGTTCTCCGAGGCGGGGAGTGGAGGGCAGCGCTCTGGGGCCGACCTGGCGCTCAGGCAAAGTGCAGCCGCGGGGCCCCCGCCATCGCCCCCATCTCTCATCGCGGGTTTCTCCGGCGATCAGATGCCAAGCGGCACTTTATATACATACCCACTCCTCTGACATGGACATATTGGCTATTTAAATACAAGCCACACCTCACTGGCATTCACTCAGAGATTGGTGTGTGGGTTCCTCCCCCCCCCCCCTTCCCCTTCTCATTTGGCTCTTTGGGGGAGAAGGAGGGGGAGACAGCGAGTGAGTTTCACTCCCTTTTATTTTGGAAAAAAATGCAGGAAAAAGCTACACATTGCAGTGAGGCATAACGGCTTTTGGCAGTCGTGTCGAGGACTGCTGATGAAATAACGGAGCGTGGAAGTCGCTGGCCCCCGCGGCCACTCCGGCCTGCTCCGTGCGGTTCTGTTGATCCGCTGGGCGGATCGTCCCTGTCTACCCTGGGGTGAGGCCCCCCGCCTTGGGAAAGTGCTGTGAAACCAGGGCTCTGGGATGCTCCCCAGCTGGTCAGCGGAGGGAGAGGACCAGAGGCTCCCAGCCGACTTCTTGGTTCTGCTGCCCCTTAGCCCCAGTTTCCACCTGTAGCTCGGCGAGAGGTTGAGGAGGTGAAGCATCTGGAGGCGAATTTAGACGCCAATTTTGGGAGTAGGCATGGTGCTGGTTCCGGAGAATGGGAAACTCCACACACGAAAGCAAACCTTTTTTTAAAGAACATTGCAACTTTGGAAAAGGTGGGGGGCTTTAGAAATAGAGGTCTTTGGGGAGTAAACCACCATCTCCACGGATTTTCTGGGTACACTTTCACCAAGTTCAATGAGAGGCCTTTGAAAACCCGAGGGGGGGGAGGAGGTCTGCTATTTCTTTTCTTGTTGGAAGCAGGTGTTTCCTGGTTCTGTCTTGTGCCCTGGTTGGAGATTCAGTTTATTAGGAATACCTGCCGATGGGGTGGGGACTGGGGACAAGCAGTGGAGACAAATCCTGGTTGCAGGGGCTATGCTTGTCCAGCAGAAGGACTGTGCCCCACCCCCACCCTCCCATCTCTCCGCCAGTCTCTGCCCTGCACCTGAACCTCCCAATCCCTTTCGGAACCTGACGCTGAACTTCCTGCTCACTGGCAGATTACCGGCACCGGCTTTCCCGCCAGAGAAGCTGAGTCCAGCAAACCCCCACCCTTCGCAGCTCCTGACAGCGTTCAAACGTGGTCAGGTCATCAGGAGACAAGAAAGCGGACTCAGCCAAATTCAGTGAGCGCAATTCTTGGTCCTAGTCCTGCTCTCCGACGCGAACCCTGTGCTCACGCCCCAGGACCTTAACAGTTCTTGCTTAGGAACGTCATGACTTGGTACTAGTGTGCCTCCCTATCTCAAATGGGGTCTTCCCTCATTGAGGGAACTCCCAGAGCAAAGCACAAAGTCTGACACGTAGTGAGCAGTCAGAAAGGATCTCCTGGTGCTCGGAATCATCGGGAACTCAGACGCAAATGAGCTGACTGTGGGGGACACAGAAATGTAAAAGATGATGCTCATATTGGAATAATTAAGGATAAAGCGAGAGACTGTCTGAGAGTTAGTTGAAAATAATCCAGAGTGGGAGTGGGGGTGGGGAAAGAATGTAGGTGCAGATGCAGTAGAAGGGGCTCTTTGTTGCCAATTGTTGAAGCTGAATGATGGGTGCATGGGGGTTCATGATATTTATTTGCCCTACTTCCTTTAAATATTTGGAAGTTTCTTGAATATTGCACAGTTTCTATAATAAAGATCTTTAAAAATGGGAGACAGAAAGCTACACCAAACAAATGGTCCCTCCCTTTCTTTCAGTTTGTGAATTTAGTGAGGAGGTTGGGGAGAAGGGTTGGAAGATGAGACAGGTACATAACCGACTGGGATGCATGGCATCATAAGGTACATAGTGCTGGGTGGAGCCAGAAAACGGAAAGAAGACTGATCTGGGGGGTCATGACCAGGTTCTGGGTCTAAGCAGCCATTGCAATGGGACTAACAAGGGAAGTTGGGAAGGATTTGGCCACTTCTCAGAAGAGGAAAATAGTGACAAAACATGTAGGAAGATTTTCATGGGTAAAGATTAATTATTGGGGGTTTTGGTGAGTGCCAAAAGAATAATGTAGATGAAAGTGCTTTTAGAAGCATAGGATATAAAGATGTAGATGTGTTTATGATGATGTAAATTACATATTGCCACAGTGGCAGTTCTGGGTCTCTACCTACTTGAAGGTCAGAAATACATTCGATAATCTTCCTGGAGTTCTTTTGAAAGGGAGACAAGTGGTGATTCTGCTTTTTTAAATGAAATGTCCCAATTTACAGAGCACTTTTATGCAAGCCATCTTATTTCCAGAACTTCATAGAGCAGGAGGTGTTTTTACTGCCATTTTGTTGTTACAGGGTGCCACTGACGTGGTTCTTACACACAGTGACCTCATCTATACCAGAAGGAAGCTGGCTCCGTCCTGTGGCGCCCTCATCGTTGCAGGTGTATTCGAGCTTGTTGTTGGAGCCACTGGGTGGACCATCTCGTTGCGGGTCTTTCTCGGTTTTGTCAGCCCTCTTGTTCATGAAACAAGGAGCAGCACCAAGACTGTGGGGTATCGTCTCCTGATCTGTCTTGAGACTCCGGAACCGGATGACACACAAAATAGCTTCCTGGCTCAAGGAGGCAAAGAGCAAAGGACCACAGGACTGAAGACTGAGGAGAGACTTGGCTGCTGGCTGAGGAGACCGATGACAGTTTGTTTTGTTTTGTTTTTTACTGTCTGTTGATCTTGACTTGTGGTACTCTATTAACTTCCCTAATAAACCCCCTTACTTGTGAGTAGCATCTGAGAGTTCTGCGTGGCCATTAAAACGAACTCTCCAATGCAACGTAGAGGCAAGTGTCGCGGGAGGAGTGTGGGTATCAGAACAGGTAAAGAGGGATGGGTCATGGAGTCTTGTCTGGTCCCTGCCTCATGGCAATGGCGAAGCCGGAGGAGGTCAGATATGGCCCTCCAGTGATGTTTACAGCACACTGATAAGGTTAGGACCTGAGTTACAGTCAGTTATGGTCCTTCTAGCCATAATTCCTTATGTGATATAATTCTGGAACGCAAGAAATGAGTACAGCCATAGCACAGGAACTAAATTTTCTAAGATTGGTAAATGTCTTACATTTAAACACTACCACGCTATTATTAGCCCTAATTTTAACAAAGGTGAGCTTGTACATTAACCAGGTTAAGTAACTTACTCAAGGTCAGATAGTTAGATGGGGCTGATATTTAGACCTGGAGCCTGACTCCAGAGAGTGTACTGTGGGTAATAACATACTGAAAAGCGTAGGAGTGTACTCATTAAAGAAAGTGCTGTAACACCACCCAATCCCCTGCTGGGAAAGTAAAACCCAGGTTACAAGAACATTTTAAAATGTTAGCTTTAGTCCTTGGTGATTTGTAACTAGAGTTTAAAAATTATGCCAAAAAATCAAACTATATCTCACCACTTTCTATGGCCTAGAAAGGAAAGATAGCTTATTGGCTGGTACAAGCCCATTTTACCAGTCTGGTCAGAATTCTGCAGGGACACTGAGTCACAAGTGTCCTTTATCTCTGCTATCATTCCCCTTGGCCTTACCTATAATGCAGGGGGAGGGGGTAAATGGGCCATTTATTTTAGTTACAACATGGCAGCGTCCACAATCTGTAGGACAGGCTGGAAACTCGACAGAGGTTGACAGTGCAGTCTTAAAACAGGTTTATTCTTACCCTAGAAAATTTCCGTTTTTATTCTTAAGGCTTTCAACTGAGTGGATGAGGCTCAACCCACATTACAACCAATTGCCACTGTCTTGGGCTGGGTTTTCTGCAGAACAAGACTAGTGACACTCTTAGGTATCATAAAGAAAGATGGTCCACACAATTGCAGAGTAGGCAAGCCCAGTCCAACTTAAATGTGTGAATCTGACTTCTGCAGTTGCTGCCTGAAAACCCGGGAAGCAGGAGGAAGCACAAGGAGGCAGGCTGGTGGAGGCTGAGTTGGATGAATCCAAGGTGGGCAGGATTTATGGCAGATTGCTGACAGCTTACGGGGTCCGCAGACCACATGTTAGACACAAGCTTCAAGAGTTTCAAGTCCCTAGAAAACAGACAGCAGCAAGGAGAGCAAATTCTCTAACAGTGTCTATTTATAAATATGAAATAGGCCACACTCCTAAAGAGAGATCCCCAACCTGGGACCTACATTTTATGGAGGCCTGAATGTCCAAAAAGCTTCCTGGCCCAGCCAAGTTGACACAAAACCTAGCTATCACAGTCACCAAGCGTATTTCGAATAATGATTCTATAGGACAGAGTACGACTCTCCCATAAGGTTTCCAAGGCTGTAATCTTTATAGTAATGGATTGCTCCATTTTTCTCCCTCTCCTGCAGAGCAGCTGGTTGGTTGAACAACCGATCTTACATTTAGCAAGCAACCAACATTTTTTTTTTTTGCTAAAGGATTTACATTTTAATGATGATGTAAGAGATGATGTGCTTGGTGGCTATTTCCAAATTAATGTTGCTGCAATTGCTTTTTACCTTAGACAAAAGAATGTGGAACTTGATTTAAAATTCTTGAAGTGAAAAAAAAAAAAGGGCTGAGCCCTGGTGGCATAGTGATTGTGCGCGGGATTGTGGCCCACTGGGACGGAGGTTCAATTCCAGCAGTGGGGCTGGGCCTCCTACTCCCACCGCCGGAGAGCAGTGATGCCCTCCCTCCCAAAAAAAAAATTCTTGAAGTACATACTTGGTTTATTTTATTTATTTATTTTTAAATGTTAACAGATTTGTTGACATGAGTTACATGTGCAGTAGTTTGAACACATTAAAAAGGGTTGTGCAGTAATTACAATTTAGCATTTTTCTTTCTTTTTATAACTCATTATTATTTTTAGCTACTCATTTCCCCCTCCTCACCTGCCATAGCGTAAAATCTATTAATCTAAATATTGGCTCTATAGTTTTACCTATTATGGATTTCATATACAGAAAAACATACAAAAAGAAATCCAAACCCATCACCAATAACAAAATAAAACTGAGAAAGACCTCAACTGACATGAACATAGAAAATAATAGAAAGTAGCACAAATTTAAAATGGATCAAAAGACTGACTGCATCTGCATGAATCCACTTTCCAGTGTACGTTGGCTGATAGCAAGGCTGTCCACATCCCTGGTCAATGGTCAGAGGAAATTCACCAAAGGCTTAATCAATGTGGGAACCTTGCAAATGGATTCTGGGCATTGACTGTCCATCATAATCTGCAAACTTGCAAATTGGGTACTCAGAAATTAGCCTTTAGTAATTAGCCTCTTTTGTATTTTCTTCTTTGCAATTCTTGAATCACACATTCTGGTACGCTGCTTCTGTGAGGACTTAGCTTACACCACTTAGATGACTGCTTGTCTGCACACAAGCCTTTAAGATCCCAGACACTATTCTTTTTGTTACACTAGCCAAACATCATCTGCTTTCTTCACCACAGTTGATAGAGCACCCATATTTCAGTGACCTTTTCATGAGCGCAGACGCTCAGTAAGACCACTTTGGAAGAACTTAGATTAAGGTATGATTAGGTGTAAGATAAAAATCCATTCAAATATCTATGGTTTATATATGTCTGTGGTCCAATTTAGAGATATGTACAAATAAGGGGGTGATATGTGGATCAGGAGCATTAGGCAGGCATATTACCTTGTTGTTGGAAAGACTGGATTAGGGGATTACATGACCTGGGAACAGATGCCTGCTTTATCTTAGTGTTTATCCTTACAGTCATGGTCTCACACAGCATTTGTCCTTTTGTGATTGACTCACTTCACTCGGCATATGGATTTTCAAGTCCATCCATATTATGAGGTGTTTTGTGGCTTAATCACTGTTTTTTAGGGATGTAGAGTATTCCATTATGTATCCGTACCAGTGTTTCCTTATTCATTCTTCTACTATTGGGCATTTGGTGTGTTTCCAGTTTATTATTGTGAACTATGCTGTGATGAACCTGTATTAATGAGTAGTATGATGTTTCTATTCCAAGTTGTTTTATGTAGTGCCATGTTGCTTTCCACAATATTTGTAAGCCCACTAACAATGTATAAGGTTCCAATCTCTCCATCCACCTCTCTAGCATGTGTTGTTTCTGTTCTCTCTCTCTTCGATTGGGCTAGTCTGGTGGGTGTAAGGTGATATCATTGTTTTGATTTGTACATCCCAGATGACTAGTGGTCATGGCCATAATATCATGTGTCTATTAGACATTTGAGTATTATTTTTGGTGAACTGACTGTTCATATTTTTGCCCACTTTTGGATTTTATTTCTTTTCTTATTGAGAGGTTGTAGAATTTTATAGAACTTCGTAATTAGACCGGTGTCCATTGTGTTGTTGCTAACTTTTTTCCTCCCAATCTGTGTTAGCCTAGGTAGACTAGAGAAACAAATTCATAAACACTCATATGTGTCAGCAAAAGAGATTTACATATAAGAGCGGTTGAATATAAAAAAGCATCCCAATCTAGTCCAGATCAAGTCCATAAGTCTGATATTAGCCCATCTGTCTAATACCAATCTATAAAGTCCTTTTCAGACTCACCGTGGTGGTCATGTAGTTGATGTCAATTTCATGATTGGGATGTAGGGGTGGAGTCTAGCCTGTTAATCTGGAGATAACCAATGAGTCATCTGTGTGGGCATGACTTTCTCTTGAGAATTCTGGGAAGTCTCGCAGTATTTCTCAATTGGAGTAGAGAGACTTGACCCAGTTTCCGAGATGACGAACTACTGACAAGACGAGATGACAGCATGCTGATCAATCCTGATTCCTGGAGAATGGAGGAGACAGAGAAGAGGCCACATGGCCTTGCTCTGATGGAGCCAAACCTCTGGGGCTGGAGAAGCCATGTGGAGACTCCTGCAAGTGCTGAGATGCTGGGGAGGCCACGAGAAGACCCCTGCAAGCGCCGAGATGCGTCTACTGCCACCAGACACACAAGACTCTGCACCCACTGGCCTGTGACAGTACTGGTGTCATTGCATGTGCTTCGTAAGTCATAAGGAGATTTTATAGAATGGTATCAGACATATGGGCTAATATCAGACTTATGACTTTGGACTGGACTGGGCTGGGATACTTTCTCAATGTTCCATTCCTCATATATAAACCTTTCTCATATCCATATGCATGTTCATAAATTTGTTTCTCTAGTCTACCCAGACTAACACAATCACAAAACACCTGCAATGATGCCGAATGCAGGAAGATCACAGATCGTGGGTGGAAAGTTTTGTGGATCCAGTGCCATTGAAAGCATCTTAGTGCTGGCAGGGATCTCCACATGGTTTCTCCAGCTAAGGGCACTAGTGTAGTTCCATATGTCTTGTTAGTTGCTATGTATCCCAGGGTGTGAGCAGAGAAAGTGTGTGTCTCCCGCCTCCAAGGAGGAAATACAGGAATTCCCAGAATCCTTAGGGGAAGGCTATCCCCACACAGAGGCCTCATTGGCTATACAATGATTGATAGTCGGGCTGAGCCCCAGGGGCGTAAGTGGTTGAGTGTGGGACTGCGGCCAGCGGACTTGGCAGTTCAAATCCAGCGGCGGCTCTCAGGAGCAGTGCCGGTTAGCTCTTATGACCACCAGAGGGCAGTAATGCCCGCCAAAAATGATTGACAGTCTAGACTTCACTCCTTTACTCATAGTCCTCTCAAATTGACAACAGATTAGAAAACTACCACAAAATCCAAGGGCTTTTGTTTTACTCTTTTGGTAGTCTTCTGATACACATAAATGTATTATTTTTAGTAGGTCCCAGTCATCTACTTTGTCTTCTTTGTGTGTTTCCTTTATTATATTTGGTAATATGTGTATGCCCATGCAGTGGTGCCCTTAAATTTGTACTAATTTTCCCATTGATGACCCTTATAGCTTTGGGGTTTATATTTAGGTGTCTGATTCACCTTGAGTTTGTTTTTGTGCGTGGGGTGATGTATGGGTTTCTATTTCATTCTTCTACAGATGGAGATCCAATTTTTCCAGCATTATTTATTGAAGAGGGTGTCTCTTTTCGCATTTACTGTTTTCTTGGCCCTTTGTCAGAAATCAGTTACATGTAAGTGGATGCATTATTTCTGAGCTTTCTCCATTGGTCTATATATCTATCATTGTACCAGAGGCAGGCTGTTTTGATTACTGTGACTATGTAATAGCTTTTGAGGTCTGATAGAATGAGAGTTTCTACTTTGTTCTTCTTCTTTAAAACAATCATTTTATCGGGGTCTCTTACAGCTCTTATGACATTCCATGATTAATTGTATTAGTATTCTTTTTAAAGAGTTCTTTGCTTATTCTAGGTCTCTCTCTACATGAAGTTGGTAATTTGCTTTTCTATTTCTTTTTTTTTGCATCACCACCCTCTGGTGGTCGTGGGCGCTACCCAGCACTGCTCTTGAGAGCCGCTGCTGGATTTGAACCACCAAACCTGGGGGCCACAGTCCCACAATCAACCACTTATGCCACTGGGGCTCAGTCCACTTTTCTATTTCTTTAAAAAACAAAGTTGGGATTTGTATTTGAGTTGCATTGTATTTATAGATTGCTTAGGGTAGTATTAACATTCTCATATTGTCTTTCTACTCATGAACACAAGCTATTTTTCCATTTGTGTAATTCTTTTTTGGTTTCTTGTAATAGTATTCTGTAGTTTCTTTGTACTGGTCTGTTGTTTCTTTGATTAGATTTATTCCGAGGTATTTCATCTTATGTGTGGCTATTGTAAATGGTATTGTTTTTACATTAAAAAACAGTTATGCCTTTTTATGAAGATGGTGCCGAAGGCGAAGAAGGAAGCTCCTGCCCCTCCCAAAACGGAAGCCAAAGCAAAGGCTTTAAAAGCCAAGAAGGCTGTGCTGAAAGGCGTCCACAGCCACAAAAAGAAGAAGATCCGCACGTCACCCACCTTCCGGCGGCCCAAGACCCTGAGATTGAGAAGGCAGCCCAAATACCCTCAGAAGAGTGCCCCCAGGAGAAACAAGCTGGGCCATTATGCCATCATCAAGTTCCCCTTGACCAGAGTCTGCGATGAAGAAGATCGAAGATAACAGCGCACTTGTGTTCATTGTGGATGTCAAAGCCAACAAACATCAGATCAAACAGGCTGTGAAGAAGCTCTACGACATTGACGTAGCCAAGGTCAACACCTTGATCAGGCCTGACGGTGAGAAGAAGGAATATGTTCGACTGGCTCCTGACTATGATGCTTTAGATGTTGCCAACAAGATTGGAATCATCTAAACTGAGCCCAGCTGGCTAATGCTAAATATAAACTTTTTCAAAATACAAAAAAAAGTCATATTGGCATATAATTCACATGTATATAATTTGACAGTTCAATCATAGTAAGAAGGGTTATGCAATCATACCACAATTAATTTCAGAAAATTTCCCCTCATATTCACTGATAACTCTCCATTTGTCTCCCAACTTCCTCTGTCATGTCCCTAAAATAATTATTAGTTTACTGTCTTTATAGATTTACCTAGGCTGGATTTCTTATACAGAAAATAAAACAAAACAACAATGACAAAATGAAACAGAAATCTCAATTGAAAAGAAAGCAGAAAATATTAAAAACGGAGACAACTTTAAAATGGGTCAAAAGAAATCAAATGATAAGATATTACTTTAAATTAGTTACATCTTCCATAATCAACTTTATAATATTCTCTGTATGATAGCAAGGCTATTCAGATCCCTCGACTATAGTCAGAAGGAATTCACCTGGGGCTTAATTCTTGTGTGGACTCTACAATTAGATTTCAGGCTTCCACTGTCATCCAATTTCAATATTGTTATTTAGAATCCTTGGTTGACACAGGCTTGTGTGCTTCTTCCGAGTGAACTTAGCTGACACCTCACTTAGATGGCTACTTGTTTTAAGATAAGACTTTAAGATTCTAGACACTGTTCTTTCTGATAACTGACCACCATCTGATTTCTTCACTACATTTTATTTGTTTTTTTTGTTTTTTTTTGTTTTGTGGGCATCACTGCTCTCCGGTGGTGGGAGTAGGAGGCCCAGCCCCACTGCTGGAATTGAACCTCCGTCCCAGTGGGCCGCAGTCCCGCGCACAACCACTACGCCACCGGGGCTCAGCCTCTTCACTACATTTTAATATAGCACCCTTATCTTTAGTGATCTCTTTAAGAGGGTGTCAAGGAGAATCATATCATATGAACTAATTGCCAATACGTTGGTATTATTTGTGTCTTTTTTTTTTGGAGTTTTCTTCATTGTTGTACAGAAATTCAATTGATTATGCTTCCTAATCTTGTATCCTGTCACTGTCCCAAATCCCTCAATTGTTTCCAACAATTGGAGTTTTAGAGAGTCCAACAACTAGAGTCTTTGTGATCTTGTTTTCTTTTCAAACATTAATTAAATAGATTGTTTTATTAGGGGCTCTTACAGCTCTTATAACAATCCATTCATCAGTTGCATCAAGGATAGTTGTACATATGCTGCCATTATTATTGATCCCTTGACATCAGTTCCTCTTTTTATTCTCCCTCTCTCCATTTCCCACTCCTGTGACCATTTGATAAATTAGAAATTATTATTTTCATATCTTGCACTATCCACTGTCTCACGTCACCTGTGTTTCTGATTTTCATCCCCGTGGGTGTGTGTATTATGCGCCAATCATTGTGATCAGTTCCCCCTTTCTCACCCTTCTCCTGGTTACTTTCATGGTATCGCTACTCTTGAAACTGGTCTTGAGGGGTTTATGTGTCCTGGATTCCACGTGTCAAAAGGTCCTATCTGTACTATGGTACATGTTCTGGGCTAGCCACATTTGTAAGGCAGAACTGGAGTCATGATAGTCAGTGGGGTGAAGGGGGCAGGGCAGAAACCCTAAAGAAATAGAGGAATGATGTGTGTTTCCTCAGTGCTATACTATACCCTGATTGCTTTGTCCCTTCCTTGTAACCCTCTGTGAGGGGATGTCCACTTGTCTGCAGTTGGGCGTTGGGGTTCCATTCCAACTCCCCTCTTTCGCATTGAAATGGTTGTTTATTTTGAACCTTCTGATGCCAGATACTTGATTCCCTCAATACCTTGTGATCACAGGGGGTTGGTGTGCTTCTTCCATGTGGGCTTTGTTACTTCCCTGCTAGATGACTGCTTGTTTCATTTCAAGCCAAGATGCTTTATCTCGTGATAGCTGGGCACCCCAGTTTTCTTCAGCACATATGCTTATGCACCCATTTTGTCTTCAGTGATTACGTTAGCAACGTGAGCATCACAGACTGCCAGGTTATTAGAACAAAGCGTTCTTGTATTGAGGGAGGGCTTGTATAGAGGCCCAATGCCTGTGTTCCACCTTATTTCTAAAAAAATTTTTTTGGCAGGTGGGGGCATGGGCATCACTGCCTCTGGTGGTCGTGGACACTACCCAGTGCTGCTCCTGAGAGCCGTTGCTGGATTTGAACCGCCAAGCCCACAGGCCGCAGTTCTGCACTCAACCACTTACACCACCAGGGCTCATCCCTGTCTGCCACCTTAATACTTACTCTATAAATATATATACCTAGACCTATATCCCTATTGTAATATGTCAATATCTTTACACATGGACATGACTATATTTATACTTCTTTTTTTTTTTTTTTTTTTTTTTTTTTTAGGCATCACTGCCCTGGTGGTGGGAGTAGGAGGCCCAGCCTTTGCTCCTGGGAGCCGGAATCGAACCTCCATCCCAGTGGGCCGCAGTCCCGCGCACAACCACTACGCCACCGGGGCTCAGCCCATTATTTATACTTCTATAAATGTCTTTTTTGGGGTTTTTTTTTTAGGGCATCACTGCCCTGGTGGTGGGAGTAAGAGGCCCATCCTTTGCCCCTGTGGAGCTGGAATTGAACCTCCATCCCAGTGGGCCGCAGTCCCGCGCACAACCACTACGCCACCGGGGCTCAGCCCCTATAAATGTCTTTTGACTCCTAGTTCTTTCCTCTCTTTCCTTTTACTTTCCTCCTGTCCCACTTTCACGTTTGCCTTTCATTCTGCTCTCAGTAATTCCTCTCATCTACACTGCACTTGATCAACCCCCCATCAGGCGTTCCACACCCTCCTCGCCATCGGCTTTAGATCTCTTATTGTTCCCTTGCTCCTGGCTTTGTTGGCTTTCCCCCTCCCTTCTCTCTTCTCCCCCTTCCCAGGTTCTTCTGGAACTGTTAGTCCCGTTGTTTTCTCCTTGGGATTGTCTATCTTGCCTATCTTCTATAGATAGATGTGAAAAGACTGACAAAGAAGAGGAGTGGGCGGAGGGGGAGGAGAAAGAGGGGCTATAAATAGTTCCAAGTCTGTCTGTTGACCTTTATGTGTTTTCTGGTCAAGTCTGATGAGGTACCAAGCCCAGCCCTCTGCGGCTGAAGTCTATTTTGGGGATTCCTCGGAGACTTCCTTGCTTTGCTCCTCTTGCTGCTCTGTTGCAGCACTCCCTGTGTGGAGGGAGGGATGTCCGACCAGGCACAACTCTTACACATTGTTTCCAGTGCTGGGCCCTGCAGTGCTGTGACAGGTCAGTGACCGGGGGTCATGTCTCATAGTGAGGATGGCCCTATGGTCCTCTCTGTGCCTTGGCTGCTTTGCACAGGAGTGTCGACCTAGAGGGTTGGTGGGCCAGCATGCTATTTTTTCTCTCTCATTCTCACTCCTTCTTAGGTTGCTTCCTTATGGTCTGGGCAGACCCGCTACTCTCCCAGGGCTGTATCTACACTGCTGTCCTCTGTAGTGTAATCCTCTGGGAAGGACGTTGACATAGCTGGGGTTGGGACCTGCTCCATCTTTGTGGTTTTCTATAATGAAATTCATATCACTTGCAAATAGCAGGAGTTTTACTTCTTTGCACAAATGTATTCACTTCATTTCTTTTTGTTAACTAATGGTCATTATGATGTTCAATATGAGTAGTGATGGGGGACATTCTTGTCTGGTTTCCATTCTCAGGGAAAATGTTTTTCTCTGTTGAGTGTGGTATGAAGTTATTGACTTTTTCATATAAGGCTTTTGTTATGTTGAGGGATTTCCCTTCTAGTCCTGTTTCCTTGAGTGTTTTTTAATCAGAAATGAGTGTTGGAAATTGTCAAATGGCTTCTCCCAATCTATTGATTATATGACTCTTATCTTTTGTTTTCTTTATGTGGTAGATTACCTTGTTTTCATTTTTAATTGTCTTATTGAGATAAAATTATTATATCATACACTTCCATAGTTCAGTTGTTTAAAAACACTCAGATAATCATCACTAAATCAGTTCTAGAACATTTTTTCCTTCTTGAATTCATTATTAGTTTTCCATTTATCTCCAACCTCCACTTCTGTACCCCCAGTAAGTCAATACACCAGTGATTGTTTCTATACATTTGTCTATCCTGGAGTTCATATACTAGAAAACATGCAAAAAACAAATACTTCAAATCTATATAAAAGATAAATATATGCATCAAAGCAAAAAAATGCATAAAAGACTAGCAACACATATGTTTATATGTTAAAGTAGTAAGGTAGCAGAAGGACTTTGGGTCTCTACTGAAGTCTTCCCTCAGCAGAAGAACACTGTGAAGACAAAACGGGTGCATAAGCAAATGTGGTGAAGAAAGCTGATGGTGCCTGGTTATTAATAGCTGTAGCATTTGGAGTCTTAAAGACTTGAAGATCAACAAGCGGCCATGAAGCTGGGAAGCAACAAAGCCCACATGAATGAAGCACACCAGTCTGTGTGTTCACGACATATCAATAGTATCAGGTATCAGAAGATCAAAAACAAACACTGATGTGAAGGAGAGGGGTCAGAGTGGAGACCTAAAGCCCATCTGTAGATCATGGGACATTCCCTCACAGAAGGATCATTCGCAAGGGATGATACACCCAGGGTACAATATAGCACTGATGAAACACACAACACTTCTCTAATTCTTTGATGCTTTCTCTCCACCCCATTATCATGACTCATGTTCTATCTCACAAATCCAGATAGACTGTACGTACAGATAAGCGCTTCGAACACATGGAGTCCAGGGCAGATGACCCCCTCAGAAACAGCAATGAGAGCAGTGATCCCATGAGGGTGCGGGCGAGTGGGGTAACTAATAGCAACGGTGCAGGTATAACCACCACCACCCTACCAGGGGGTGAGAAACAGAAATGTGGGTAAAGGGACACAGTGGACGGTGTAAGAGATGAAATACGTATACTTTATTAAAAGTTCGTGTGGGTGAGGGAAGAGGGGAAAAAGAGGAGCTAATATCAAAGGGCTCAAGTGAAAAGATAATGTTTTGAAAATGATGATGGTAACACATATACAAGTTCGCTTGATCGATTTGATTTATGACTTTTTATAATATGTCTAAGAGCTTTTAATAAAATGTGTTTTTTTGTTTGTTTTGTTTTTGGGGCATCACTGCTCTCCGGTGGTGGGCGTAGGAGGCCCAGCCCCACTGCTGGAATTGAACCTCCGTCCCAGTGGGCTGCAGTCCCGCGCACAACCACTACGCCACCGGGGCTCAGACCAATAAAATGTTTTTTTTAAATAAATGACCGGCCCCCCCCCCAAAAAAAAAATAAATGACCAACAACACTATAAAAATAAACCAGAGAAAAAACCTCAACCAAGAAAAAAACAGGAAATATTATAAGCAAGAAAAATTGTAAAAGGGTCAAAAAGGAGATCAAATGATCTGGTATCCTATTTTAACCTAATTACATCTGCCAAAATCAAGTTTAGAATACTTTCTGTCTCATAACAAGATTATTCCCATGCTTTGAGTAAAGTCAGAGACTTAATTCATGTAGGGACCCTGCAAATGAATGCTCTCCTTCGGATTTGAATTTTATTATTGATCATGATTGGATCATACAGGCTGACATGCTTTTTCCAGGGGAACTTAGTTAGATGCTGGCGTGGAGACACTATTGTTTTTGCTAGCCTAGCCGCCGCTACCTTCTTGTTCTCACTTTGCTCTAGCCCCCATATCTCCGGTGATACCTTCGTGAGGGTGAGCATTGAGGAAGGCTAAGTTAGAAGAACTAGTTGTTCTTAGATTGGGCCTAATGTTAAGTGTAAGCCCCAAACCCATTCACTCATCTATGGCCATGGTTCTCAACCTTTCTAATGCCGTGACCCTATAGTACACTTCCTCAGGTTATGGTGACCCCCCAACCATGAAATTATTTTCTTTGCTACTTCATAACTGTAATTTTGCTACTGTTATGAATTGGGAGACTCCTGGGGAAGGGTCATTCATCCCTCAATGGGGTCACGACCCGCAGGTGGAGAACCATCGATCATGGTTTATGTATATCTCTAGCTCGATTTAGAGACCTCATGGTTTTCTGACGGAGAACAATTTCAATCGTCCCCAGGGACGTAATGCAATTCTAATGCTAGGGTTATTTTGGGGGGGCGCATCACTGCCCTCTGGTGGTGGGAGTAGGAGGCCCAGCCTTTGCTCCTGTGGAGCTGCTGCTGGAATTGAACCTCTATCCCAGTGGGCTGCAGTCCCGCGTACAACCACTACGCTACCAGGGCTCAGCCCTAATGATAGGGTTATTAATGTATCCAAATAGTACAGAATTCAAGATATGAGAAAAGGAAGTTATACAAATATATACAAGGGCTGAACCACAATCCGTGGGTTGTTAATTTGTAAGGATTAAACTCTTTTTTTTAAAAATAATTTTATTTTTTGGGGGGCTCTTACAGCTATTATAACATTCAAGCACACATGTGCACACATGTTGCCACATTCATTTCCAAACTTTTTCCACTTGAGTCCCTATAGTATAAGCTCCTCTAAAAAAAAAAAAAAAGCTCCTCTTTCCCCTCCCCCCCTTTTTTTTAATGAATCATTTTATTGGGTACTCACACACCTCCCCTCATGATCCATACATACATCAATGTATGCAGGCCTCATTTGCACACTTGTTGCCATCATCACTCTCAAAACATCCTCCCTCCACCTAGGCCCCCAGCTCCAGCTCCCCATATTTCCCTCCCCTCCCATGAACCTTTAATAATTTACAAACTATTATTTCACGTCGTACACTGTCCAATGTGTCCCTTCACTCACTTCCCTGTTGGCCATGCCCCAGAGGAGGCTATACGTAGATTTCTGAAATTGGTTCCCCCTTTCTGCTCCACCATCCCTCCACCCTCCCAGTATCACCACTCCCATCACTCGTCCTGAGGGAACATCTATCCTAAATTCCCCCATGTTTCTGACTCCAGTGTACATCTCCTGTTCTAGCCAGACTTGTCTGGTAGAACCGGGAGCATGATAGTGGGTGGGAGGAAGCATTAGAGAACTAGAGGAAAGATGTATATTTCATTGTTCCTATACTAATTTGTATAGATTAAACTCTTAATAATTGACATCGACCATGGGGGTGATGACATATCTGTAATGTTTCCAGTAACATTCATTCACAAAGGCAGAATCTTGTGGATCAGATCAATATATGTGTAAATCAAGGAAGGCATTAAAATAATAAATATATAGTGATCCTGGACCACCTTTCATTGAAACACCCACAAAGCAAGGGATTCTAAGCAAAGCCCAGTGACTACCAATTTCAAAGCCTTGGGCGTGGCAGTCATCTGTTTCTTTTCACACCTTGTAGTCCAAGGGCTACAGGTAAATTTGAGGTAAAGCCCAGTTGATTTAACGGGGTTTTCATATAGAGTCCATCTTGTATGGCCTATGAAGAATGTTGTATATTTTGAAAGCACAGAGTAATTTATAGTATATGCCAGGGTCACCAAGGGCTATATAGCAACTAGGTCAGAA
Organism: Nesogale talazaci; assembly: GCA_004026705.1. Taxonomy (NCBI): domain Eukaryota; kingdom Metazoa; phylum Chordata; class Mammalia; order Afrosoricida; family Tenrecidae; genus Nesogale; species Nesogale talazaci. The sequence goes on from PVJH01007715.1 coordinate 44,216, forward strand.
GTATCTAAATCAGAACATAGTACTGGACTTATTCTATCCATAGGTTCTATATAAGTGTCGGTAAGCATTTGTTCTTGATGAGAAGCTGCTCTTCTCTGATTATACAGATGCTCGCTTCCTCCCATCTTGACTTGAGTTTCAGTAAGCTTCCCTGATCACTCCTGTAGGAGTGTCTCTTGACTTGATGTGGCCTTATCACAATATTATATGGCCACAAAAGGTTTCTTCTCCTCTTCTTGAAGTGTTCCCAACTGAAGTAAAGTCTCCACTATGGAAGTGGTTTTTATTTTATTTTATTTTATTTTTGGCATCACTGCCCTCAGGTGGTGGGAGTAGGAAGCCCAGCCTTGGCTCCGTGGAGCTGGAATCGAACCTCCATCCCAGTGGGCTTCTGTGTGGACATGACCTTCTCCTAAGGATTCTGGGAAATGTGTTTTTTTTCTCCTTGGAGGCAGGAGACACTTTTCTCTCTCTCCTCACTCCCTCAGAGACACTCTACTGATAGACCCCGTCCCCTGGGAACTGGAGGAACCACGTGCTGAGGTGCTTACAACGCCAGGAGATCCAGAAGACTTTCCACCCACTGGCCTGTGATCATCCTGCACTCAGCATCAGCATGTGCTTCATGAGTCTGAAGAGGGCTTTATAGATTGGTATCAGACATAAGGACTGATAGTAGACTTATGGGCTTGGAATGCTTTCTTAATGTATATAAAACTTTATAAAGAGAGCTTATATAAAACTCTCTTGTGTACATATGCACGTTTATGAGTTTGTTTCTTTAGTCTACTCAGACTGATACACTTATTGGGGTGTTAAAGAGTTCTGTATATTTTGGTAATTTGACCCCTGTCTATTGTGTCACTGGTTACGAAAGAGCTCTCATTTTACTTTTTTGATGTACAGAAGTGATTTATTTTCAGTAGTTCTCAGTCGTCTGTTTTGTCTTCCCTGGTGTGTGCTTCCTTTACTATATTCAGTAGACCGTGCATGCCCTGTAACAACGAGAGCCCTCAAGTTTTTCCTCATTTTCTCATTGATAATCCTGATAGCTCTGGAGTTTCAGAGAGATATGAATCTTGTCTTATTTTCTGCTTGTGGTGTTCCAATTTCTCCAATACCAGTTGTTAAAGAGGCCATCTTCATCCCATTTGATACTTTTGGGGTTTTTTTACTGTCTTTTTTTTTAATTGAAGGTTCCTGGTTGGCCCAAACAAGTGGATGTCTGTGTCCAGGGGGAGGGGGAGCAGCCGGCGTGGGGAGGATCATCTTAATTTTCCACGGACACACAGTACTAAATGAACAAGCACAGACTCACTACTGCGGTTAGAAGTTGGCAGCCTGGAAAAGGGGGAGGGGGATGGGGAGTGGTGGCTAAAAAAAATACAGCTCCCCTCTCCAACTGTGGTGGGGGGGCAATGAGAGAGAGGAACTTGGTCTGTTTCAACAGAGGAATCAAAGATCCGAAGCTGGTTTGGGAAGACCAGAGGGCAGGGGCAGAGGGAGGAGGGTTGGTCAGGGGGTGGGGGTTTGTTTGGCAATTGGGGCAAAGGGATTGCCCTCCCCCTGCTGGGGTTCCCCCAGCCTCTCCGGTCTGGCAGGAAGGGGACAGCCTGCAGCCCCCCCGCAGGCAGGTCTGGGGCTGCCGGATGCTCCTGGCAGGGGTGGAAGGGGCTCACAAGGGCTTGCCCTCCAGGGAGATGATGTGCCCCCTAGCTTCTCGGCCAGGGTGCAGTGGTCCTTGACCTCCTTGGAGCAGTTTGCTTGTAATTCGTGCTTGATCCCCGTCAGCTTCTTCTTGATGGCATCCTTGGAGCTGGCGTAGATCGTTTTGCTCTTAAGGGGTGCACACTCCGGGGCCCAGAAGATGAACACCAGGTCCTCCTTCTTGCTCTCCTTGGTCTCGTAGGTGGCATCGTACAGCGCGGAGCGGCAGTCTTTGTCGGGCAGCATCTTGACAAAGGTGGCGCAGGGGGCGTCCACGGTCTGGCCCACGTCCCCCACCAGGTTCTCCTCACCCTCCTCCAGGATGATGCTCTTCTTGTCCTGGCTCAGGCAGAAGAGCACCGCCTTCTTGCGCTTCTTGACCTCCTCGGGCGTCGAGGACTAGCGCACCTTCATGTCGTTGAACACCTTGATGGTGCCATCGGAGACCGCCACGCCAGAGGCCATGTTTCCGGAAGCGAGGAGTCAGGCAAAGAGAGGCAAAGAAGATGGGAGCCGCTGCAGCTGCTGCCGGGCCCTGACTGCATTTTCGGTCTTTTGTTGAAGATCAGTCTCCTGTAAGTGATGCGTTTCCCTGTGTATCTGTCATTGTACCAGTATCAGGCTGTTTTGACTGCTATGTTTTAGATCAAGTAGTATGAGGCTTCCTACTTGGTTAGTCTTTCACAGAAATTATTTGCTTATCTTGAGTCTTCTTTTCAATGTGAAGTTGGTAATTAATTTTTCTATTTCTTTAAAGAATGATGATTTAATTTAGATTGGAATTGTGTTGTAGCTAAAGATTGCTAAAAAAAAAAGATTGCTTTAAGTAATATTGACATTTTCACAGTATTCAGTCTACCACTCCATGAATACAGGGCATTTTTCCATTTATATAGGCCTTTTTTTGTTTCTTGTAATAGTGTATAATGTTGACTGTTGGTTTTTCAAATGTGGTCTTTATTAAATTGAGGAAGTTCCCATCTATTTCCATTTTTTGAGTAATTTTATCATAAATGCATTCCTATTACCTACCTGATTATGATGAATTATTTTTTGATGTGTTGTTGGATTCTATTCACCAGAATTTTGTTGAAAAATTTTGCATTTATGTTCATGAGGTAAATCAACATGTAGCTTTCTGTATTTGTGAGGTCTTTGCCTGTTTTTTTTTTTTTTAATTTTTTGTATCGGGGTTATGTTTGCTTCATATAATGAGTTGAGGAATTTAAAAGCTCTTTCTATATTCTGAAATAGTCTATGTAGAATTGTTGACAGCTCCTCAATGAATACTTGATAGTATTTCCCTGTGAAGCTATCTGGTCCTGGACTCTTTTGGGTGTGGAGTGTTTCTGGATTTTTTTTCTTTTGCTATGGGTCTTTTGAGGTTTTCTATATCCGTCTGCATTGATTTAGTTATATTGTATATTTCTAATATTCTTCAATTTCTTCTAGGTTATAAAACTTTTTGGTACACAGTCTTTTATAGCAGTATGTTATTATCCTCTTATGTGATTTATTTTTAGTAAAAGGAGTTTGAAAACAAGGTGGAGAAAAAGAGAAAGAAATGGGAAAGGGAGAAAGGGAGGAGAGAGAAAATAAAAGTAATAATAATAAGTAGCCATCTGAATCAACCAAATTATTTGTAAAAACAATGAAAATATATTTTAAGATGAGTAATAAGAATGAATATATATCATGGAAATGTTTTTCATGAGGAAAAACAGATAGTTGGTGGGACAGGAGAAATGGGTAAGCAAATAATAAGACCAGAAGAGAGGACTCATGTATGTGTATATATATATTTGGATGAAGTAAAAGAGAAGAAGAAAGAAAAAAGATGAAAGAAGAAGAAAGACATAAGAAGGGAAAAGTATACATGTGCCGAGAAGAGAAGGGAAGCAAACCCACCCCCATGTTTATGGTCTAGGTGTATATGCAGAGTTTTGTGGCTATGGCAGAATGAAAGAGGGCAGGTTTTGCTCTGAAGAAAAAAGAAACAAGTGTTTTTTTAACCTGGTGTGGGTGGGCATCCCAAGCTCTATAGGTGTGCTGGAGTTTACCTGTGATGCACATGTCTCTGCAGGGGAGTGGTGCCACCGTGGAAGAGGAAGTAGGAGGGGAAAGGAGAAAAGAAAATGAAGTAAGGTAGTTAAAATTAGAAAAACAAAATAATATCACAGCTCGAGTAGGAATTCCTGTTCCTTTGTCCTTGTGGACTACTAGTGAGGATGTCTGCATGAAGCTGCCCATGTGCTGGCTTTTTATAGAGTTCTCAGAGGCCATAGACGCTAGGGATTTGGCTGGGTGGACTTCCCCGGTGGGCACAGAAGGATCAGTTCCTGCGAGGCAACGGGGAGTGCTTTGAAGGGGTTGGTACTACTGGTCAATGGGGAAGGGGAGTGAGTAACAGTCAGCAGGTGTTGCTGAACTTTACCGTTCAGGAGCTTGGGTGTACTAAGCTTTCACATTGTTTTTCTAGCTTCTAGGAAGCACAGGACTTCCCTCCTGGTGAGCTCTATCCTGCTCTTGTTATCTGGTGGCCATATTCCTTGAGTTTTTTCCAAACTTCTTACCATAGACTAGTGAGTGGTTCTGCTCTGTGTCAATTTGTTGAAACATTAGTATTCCATAAATTCCTGGAGTCTTATTTTTTTACCCATAATGTCAGTATGACTTGGACTTCTTCTTTTAGCACAATCAGCTCTTGATTGTAGGCTATCTCTTGAAATGGTTGCCAGATATATAATTGTAATTGAATCATTCACACACAGGCACACACACACACACACATTATTGATAGTTTCAGTGTTAGTCTGAACTGACTAGATAAACAGATTAAAAGATTTTCATGTGTGTGTAAGAGAATAATTGTATATTGAGAAAATATCCCAGTTCAGATCAAGTCCATAAATATGATATTAGCCCAGCTGAGCCCCGGTGGCACAGTGGTTGTGTGCGGGACTGCGGCCCACTGGGTTGGTGGTTCAAATCCAGCAGCAGCTCTCCAGGAGCAAGATGGGCTTCCTACTCCCACCAGGGCCATGATGCCCACACACAAAAATGATATTAGCCCATGTGCTCATTACCAGTCCATAAATTCCTCTCAGATTCACGCAGTACATGCAATGATGTTGGATGCAGGAAGATCACAGGCTGGTGGATGGAAAGTCTTGTGGATTCAGTGGTAGTGAAAGCATTGCAATGCTGGCACGCATCTCCACGTGGGTCCTCCAGCTGTCTTGTGTCTCAACAGCTAGAAAAGGAAGGGAAATAGAAAGTGGCTCTGGTCTCCCGTGAGCTATTTATCTCTGGTGTGGCTCCAAATGAGCTCATCAAGCTGTGATCTGATCGACAGGCTGAACCACATCCCTTTACTTTTAATATCCTCAAGTTGACAAGAGATTATGTTGTTTTTGACAACCACAGTTGTCAAATCACATCAACCTCAAATGTGCAGAGTAAAACTGTCATCTTCATTCTCGGATTGTGATGGTAGACGAGTGTTGTTGGGTCCAATTGCCTTCGGGGTCCCTACTTTACATATCAAACTTCAGCTCTTCACATGCCCTTTACCTCGGTAAATTTTTCTATTGTACCTCTTCTTGGTCCAGTCTAAATGATCAGACATGTGAATCATAGACTTCATCCTAAATAAGACTAAAGTATTTCTCATTCTGTACTGCATGTCTCAAACCCACTGAAGTGATAGCAAAGATGGCGTATTATTGTTTGATCATCCTACAAAGAGCACTTCCATAACTATCAACCCTAGTTGAGCCTAATGGCCCTGGATGGAATTCTGATGCTAAGATCGACATTGACAAAGAAATGTAGAACAGATGAAATTGCTTGTTCCAGACTTCCAAAGACAGTTGTCTTTCCAGAGGAAATGCCTTGGTCAAGACTACACAATTATTTGGCAGAACCCATTCAGAAAAGACTTTTGACTATGTTACTTCTTTCTCCGGGAAGACCCTGGTCCTCTGGATTTCTTCCCAAACATCTGCCACTACAATCACAGCCCTGTCATTTCTTTTCTTTTTTTTTTTTTGGGGGGGGGCATCACTGCTCTCCGGTGGTGGGAGTAGGAGGCCCAGCCCCACTCCTGGAATTGAACCTCCGTCCCAGTGGGTCGCAGTCCCACGCACAACCACTATGCCACCGGGGCTCAGCCCAGAGTTTTTAATTATTTTTAAAGAACCTTAAGTGAGCTTTCATCATCATACCTCATGACTTTCAAGGGGCAAACTGTGAGTCCCCAGAAAACCAATAATGCAGTAAAGCAGATAGTGCTGCTGCTATGAGTCAGCAAGTTTTACTGTCTGGCTAGTGACATCTATTTTGATTTTGTGAAGACATTTTTGCCTTCCTTGTGTCTTATGCTTATTTTTATTCCAGTATACAAGTAGTATTCGACTTACGGTGTGGTTGAGTTATGGTAAAGTACAGTTTTGCAACAGTTTTTTTTTTTCAATTTTTAAAAATTTTTTGGGGGGGGCATCACTGCTCTCCGGCGGTGGGAGTAGGAGGCCCAGCCCCACTGCTGGAATTGAACCTCCGTCCCAGTGGGCCGCAGTTCCGCGCACAACTACTACGCCACCGGGGCTCAGCCCCCAACAGTTTTTTTTAATAGTTTGTATTTAGTAATATGTACTAGATGCAATGTTGCAGCATGCAAAATTTGATGTCATCATTCTCTGATGTTCACTTGCAATGTATCTAGAATGAACACTGCATCTTCCTGTAAGTTATGTGAACATGCTCCAAACATTTGATCAGCATAATATAATGGAAGATACTGGTGGAAAAGTGGCCCATTTGGCAAAATGAAGAATTTAGAAATTTATATCTTTGATGTAAAACATCTCATAGATCATTGTGTTAGGCTGGGTTGACTAGAGAAACAAATCCAATGACACTCATATACAGGTAAGTAAAAGTTTTATATCAAGAAGTAGTTACATATCAGGAAAACATCCCAGTCCAGTCCAGATCAAGTCTGATCCTAGGCCCTACGTCCAACACTAGTCCATAAGTCTCTTTTCAGGGCTGAGCCCCAGTGGCGTAAGTGGTTGCGTGTGGGACTGTGACCTGCCGGTTCGGTGGTTCAAATCCAGCGGCGGCTCTCAGGAGCAGCACTGGGTAGCGCCCATGACCACCAGAGGCAGTGATGTCCCCCCGAAAAAAACAAAAACAAAAACATAAATCTCTTTTCAGACTCACACAGCCACAAGCAATGATGTAAAATGCAGGAAGATCACTGGCCAGTGGGTGCAAAGTGTCATGGATTCATTGGTGGTAGACGCATCTCCAGGGCTTTGGCAGGTCTCTGAGTAACTCAATGGCAGGAAGGTGAAGGCAGAGAGAGAGGAAGCTCCCCACAAGGAGGCATCATCAGGTTATGACCTGATTGACAGACAAAACTCCACCCCTTCACTTTTTAAAAAAATCATTTTTGGGAGGCTCATACAGCTCATCACAATTCATACATCCATTGTATGTCAACTACATTTGTACATTTGTTGCCCTCATCATTCTCAAAACCTTTGCTTTCTACTTGAGCCCTTGGTATCTGCTCCTCATTTTTGACAACAACCTTGTAATTGGTTCCTACTTTATACTCCACCTTCCCTCCACCCTCCGGGATCACCACTGTCACCACTGATTGTCAGAGGAACCTGCCCCTAACACATCATCACAGGTCCAGTAGGCACAACTGTACAACAATAATAAGCGAAGATTATTGTAAAGTCATAGAAATTATGAAAGAAATAATGGAGTCGGACACATTTCATGGTAGCATGCTCACCTCCTGTACAGCCAAGATCTCAACAGCCAGGTCCATGCAAAGCATGGGCAGGAAACTGGTAGTTCCAGAGAGAGCTGGGGAGTCCCAGAGGGAGTGGAGGGATCTCCGGAGAGCTTAAGTTTATCGCTAACCAAGGTTTAAATCTACTTCATGGGTGTGGCTACAGGTAACACACGTCACAGGAAGGGGATGTACAATAAGCATAAGCGTAACAGGAAGGAGATGAGCTAGGGGTATACCTGTGACAAGAAAGGTGGATCATAGATTCATGATGGCCGCCTAACCTTGATCATCCTTGAGTGCGCTTGACCTCCCTGGGCTCCTACAAAGAAGTACTCTACTACTATCCTTATCAGAAGGGAGTGGGCACTACTTAGGGTGGGACAGGCTACAGAGCTTGATTGCTTTAGATGGCTGAGAACCCTTAGGGAAAATAACCCCTGTCCTACTTTGGTTGACCTTCAAGTGTATAGTCACGTGCCACCTGTAGCAAGCAGCTAAGCTTGGCATATATTTGGAGAGGACAGTTTGGGAGAAATCTTTCTGTTTTCCACAACTGGTCCTGAAGGGATTATCTGTTCTGGATTCTCTGTGTTTCCAGTTCCTATCTCTATCAGCATACATCCTCCAGTCTAGCTGAATTTGTGTGGTAGAATTTGGATCATGATAGTGGGGGGGGGGTGAGGGAGGAAGCATTTAAGAACTAAAGGAAAGTTGTATGTTTCATCATTACTACAGTGCATTCTGTCTCATCTCTTCCCCCTAACCATTCTGCACTCCCCTTCATTTACAATGATATGATTTTTGATCCCTCTGACCCCTTTGACGCAGACTGGTGTGCTTCTTCCATGTGAGCTTTGTTGCTTCTTTTTTTATCATTTTATTGAGGGCTCATACAACTCTTATCACAATCCACATATGCATCCATTGTGTGAAGCAGTTTTGTACATTTGTTTCCCTCAGCAATCTTAAAACACTTCCTTTCTACTTGAGTCTCTGGTATCTGCTCATTTCCTCCCTCACCCCCCTCTCCTATGAACACTTGATAATTTATAAATTATTATGATTTTATTATAGCGTACACCCTCCGATGTCTTCCTTCACCCACTTCTCCACTATCTATCCCCCAGGGAGGAGGCTATATGCAGATCCTTGCAATCTGTTCTCCCTTTCTACCCCAACTTCCCTCCACCCTCCCAATATTACCCTTCACACCACTGGTCCTGAGGGGTTCTTCTGTTTGGGAGTCCCTGTGTTTCCAGTTCCTATCTGTACCAGTGTACCTCCTCTGGTCCAGCTGAATTTGTAAGGTAGAATTGGGATCAAGATAGTTGGGGGCGGGGGCTATAGTTGGGGAAGCATTTAAGAACTAGAGGAACATTGTATGCTTCATTGTTGCTACACTGCACCCTGACTGCCTCGTCCCCTCCCTGAGCCTTCTATGAGGGAATGTCCAGTTGTGTACAGATGGGCTTTGGACCCCCACCCTGCACTCCCCCTCATTCACAATAATGATTTTTTGTTCTTCGATGCCTGATAGGTGAGCCCCTCAACACCTTGTGATCCATCAGGCTACTGTGCTTCTTCCAGGTGGACTCTGTTGCTTCTCAGTGAGATGGCTGCTTGTTTATCTTCAAGTCTTTAAGGCCCCAGACTCTATATCCCTTGATAGTTGGGCACCATCAGCTTTCTTCACCACATCTTCCAGTTGTTTGCCCTTGTTTTCTTTATCTTCTTTTTGTTGATTTCCAACCTTATGGCACAGTGGTCAGAGAGAGATCTGTACGATATCAATGTGCTCAAATTTATGCAGAATCAACTTATGCCCTAACGTGTGGTCTATCCTCGAATATGTACCATGTGGGCTTGAAAAGAACGTGAATTTTTGGGAGGATTTTGGGTGGATAACTCTGTAGATACCTATCAGGTCAAATTGTCTATTGAAGTGCTAAGATCTTCAGCCTCCTTTCCCAGCCTTCTTTCCCAGTGATCTATCTTTCTCAGAGAGCAGTGTATTGAAGTCACCCACTATAATTGTTGAGGCTGTAATTTCTTTTTCAATCTTTGGAGTGTTTGATTAACATAATTCACTGAATGCTTATTCAGAGCATAAATGTTTAGAATACTTAGTGGTTCTTTCTCTATCGTTCTCATGCATATAACATAGTTTCCCTCCTTATCTCTTTTTCTGGTTTGCATTTTGAGGTCAATTTTATCCAAGATTAGGATTACAACCCCTGTTTTTTTTTAATTTCTGTTTGCTTGGTGTGTTCTTCTCCAGCCTTTGATTCTCAGCCTAATTTTGTCTAATCTAAAGATGTGTCTCCTATAATCAGCAGCTCGAGGGGTTGTGTTTTCTAAGTCAGTCTGTTAATCTCCGTCATTTAAGGCCTGAGTTCATTCCATTGATATTCAGAGTTACTACATCTATCTGTGGACTCTATGATGTCATTTTATAGCTCTTGTGTTGGGTGTTTTCCTACCTCCACTTATTTTCCATGTGTTTTACCTATGTGTGTTTGTGGTTCATTCTTGCCTTTTTTCCATCATTGAGTCAGCGTTCTCTTGGGGGCTGTTTTCCCTTTGATGGCCTCTGGGTGGATTTTCTATGATTGCCATTAGATCCAGGTGGTCCTCTGGCATTGGATTTTGTTTCTCTTTTCTTGCTGACACTGTGGAAGCAGCTTGTTGTTTTTTGTTCGATTTATTGGAACTAGGTGCTATTTTCCCTGGTATTCTCTCTTTGGGAGGTTTTTTGGTAGGCTGCCTTTAGCCCACTGCCTTGAGGGTTTGTGTTTCACCTTTTACCTGCTGGAGTTCACCTCTTGCCTTCTCCTATGCTTTGTGCTCCAGCTTCCCTTGGGTCTCCTTAGGGACTGTTTGCAGCTGTGCATGTTTGTGGTCTGATGGAAAGTGTTGATCCTTGTGCAGAGGAGTGTATTTAAGGGATGGGTTGGGAATTGGGTGATCTGTTCCTGGCTAGGGGCACTTTCCACTGGTAGGTGGGTGGGAAGGGGCACCTGCCACTGGCATGCAGATCCGCCACTGGCTCAGAACACAGAAGGGAGGGGAGGATTGAGCAGGGAAATGGGAGAGTGCAATAGGTTAGCTCCAAAGGTTTGGGCCCCTACTTCACAGCTGCAGAAGCTTCTGCCAGAAACAGAATAAGAACGTGTGTGTGTGAGTGTGTGTGCTGGGGGTTAGGCTCTTACTCATAGTGACCTTATACACAACAGGATGAAACATTGTCTGGTTTTGCACCATCCTAATAATTGTTGCTATGTCTGAGTCCATTGTTGAAGCCAGTCTTGTGAGTCTATATCCTTGATGATTTTCCTCCTTTTACAAGTCCTATGTCCTTTTTCAAGGACTGATTTCTTCTGATAACATGTCCAAAGTATGTGAGAAGTATTGCCATCCTCATTTTTAAGGAATATGTGCTTATATTTTTCTAAAACAATTTTTTTTGTTCTTCTGGAAGTATCTGGTACTTTTAATATTCTTCACTGATATTTTAAGTAAAATACCTCAATTATTCCATGGCCTTCTTTACTAAGTGTCCAAGTTTTACACACATATGAGATGATTGAAAATACCATGGCTTGGGTCAGGTACATCTTAGTCCTCCACATAATATTTTTGCTCTTCAACACTCAAAAGAGATTTTGTGCAGCAGATTTGTCTAATGCAGTACATATTTGATTTCTTGACTGCTGCTTTTATGAGCATTGACTGTGGGTGCAGGCAAATAAAATCCTTGACAATTTTGATAACTTCTTCATTTATCATGATGTTGTCTATTGATCCAATTGTGAACATGTTGGTTTTCTTTACATTGAGTTACAATCTATCTTGAAGGCTTATACATTTGAAAGACAACTGCCTGGTCAATCAACTGGAAAATATCCATATTTGTGCCCGTTACAAAGAAAGGTGATGCAACAGATATGGAAATTATTGAGCAATATCATTAATGTCACATACAATTAAGTTTTTGCTGAGATTATTGAAAATGGTTGCAGTAACACATTGACAGGGAGCTGCCAGAAATTCAGGCTGGATTCAGAAGAGGCTACAGAACAAGCGATGTCATTGCTGACATCATACAGATCTTAGTTGAAGGCAGAGAATCAATATGTTTTATTGATTATGCAAAGGCATTCAACTGTGTGAGTTATTCCAAATAATGGATCACATTTTGAATAATGAGAATTCCAGAGCACTTAATTGTATTCATGTATAATCTCTACAAGGACTAATAGGCAGTCATAGAAATAGAACAAGGAATATGAACGATAGAACATGGTGTAAAATCACAGCTGTGTCATTTCGCCATACTAATTCAATCTGCATGCTGATAATATGATCAGGAAGTTGGATAATATGAATAAGAATGTGACATCAGGATTGGAGGAAAGCTCATTAACAACCTGTGATATACAGGTTACACAACGTCACTTGCGGAGAGAAAGGACTCGAAGAACGTGCTGATGAAGATCAAGGACTACAGACTTCAATATGGATTACAACCCAATGAAAAGGAAATCAGTGTGATCAGATTGATCAAAATTGGCGACAATGGAACCAGAAAACACTTCCACTCAAGAAGAGAAAGCAGAATCTAATCAGGAATCCAGAACACTCCATTAAACATCCACTACAGAACAGACACTCTGATTTTTTTTTAAGATGATAAAAGTAAAACTTGGAAAGCAAGCGTTAGGCTTATCTCTGTTGAAGGTATCTGGGCTCTGTACAATCGTATCCAGCTGTCTAATAATTTAATACCTGGCTGTGACTACTCTTTTTTTTTTTGGCATTATTGCTCTCCGGTGGTGGGAGTAGGAGGCCCAGCCCCACTGCTGGAATTGAACCTCCGTCCAAGTGGGCCGCAGTCCCACGCACAACCACAACGCCACCGGGGCTCAGCCCGACTACTCATTTTTTTAAATTAAAAATCATTTTATTGGGGGCTCATACATGGTTTTTTCACAATACATAAATAAATATACTGTGCCAAGCACCTTCACATGTCCGCAGCTGTTATCATTCTCCAAATATCCTATCTTTCCCCTTGAGCCCTTGATATCGGCTCTTCCATCCTTTCCCCTCTTCCCCTGCTCACCCCTCCTCATCAACTCTCAATACTCTAAAGTTTATTATTGTTCTGTCATGTCTTACACTGTCTGACCTCTCCTCCTACCCGCTCCCCTGATGCCTGTCCTTCAAATAGGAGCTTATGTGTATATCCTTACTGTTGGTTCCGTCTCTCCACCCCACCTTCTCTCCACCCAGTGACTACTCATTTTTAAGGATGGAATCGAGCCCATGAGAAAAACAAATGAGGAGGGTGGTGGCTAATTACACTGAACAAATATCAGAGATGAAGTGACCTTGATCGTTTTTGGCTAGAGACACTGCTGTGCCTTATTGGCAAATCTTTTGATGACTACAGTGATGATGAATGTATGTAGAACTTTGTTAATATTTGTGGTAATAGTGATAAGATAGCATTATGGACTACTGAATGTGAAAACAGAGATGCTGTTACATATATAGGGAGAATATGCAAGAATAGGTTAGGACTTCCTTCAAAGATGGAAATTGGTTATCAGTCTCATGCAGCCATAGCTACTAAGAATGGCGCCACCACTAAAAATAGGCTTGTTGTTTAAAAAGACACCTTCTAAGTATTCTTATAGGAGACTACTTTAAGCAATCGAGATTGGGGAGCTGAACCAAAGCCTTTTCAAAAGCAGAGTGGACTGCATTTCAATTTGATTTCCATCTAAATCATTGGTTCTCAACCTTCCTAATGCTGCAACTCTTTGTCATGTGGTGGTGACCTCACAACCATAGAATTATTTTCATTGCTACTTCATAACTGTAATTTTGAATTGGGAGACCCCTGTGAAAGGGTTATTTGACCCCCAAAAGGGTTGAGAACCACTGATCTAAATGTTACTAAAATATAAGAGAAGTCTCATTTGCCTTTGTCTTGTTCTGTTTTAATTTTATAAAATTTTGGCTAGAGTAATCACTTTCCCAATCAAAGTATTAAAATACACACCCTACCCAGAATCCATAAATGTGTTCCTGGTCCACTCTGTTATAGCTAGGTAGAATTCACATTACAAATATTTACCCATCCACATATCTCATTTAAAAAACCCTTACATTTCTATACCTTCCAGGGAAAAAAAGATTTATATACCACTGTTTGCAGCAGCAAATTCTGCTGGTTTGGAATATAGGATGCATACAGTTTTCTAGCAAATATCTTTGTTTCTTTTCTTAAATACTTTTATTGGGGGGGTGTCTTAAAGCTTGTATCACAATCCATATATCCTTCCAGTATGCCAAGCACATTTGCACATATGTCACCATCATCATTTTCAAAGCATTCTCTTCCCCTGATATGCACTCTCCATTTCTTCCCCTTCTCTCCCCCACCCACCCTTCCTCATAAACTCTCGAAAAATTATAAATTATTTTTCCATATCTTACATCATCCTCTATTGCCCCTTACCCACTTTTCCATTATTCGTCCCCCTGGGAGGGGGTTCTAGGTTGATCCATATGTTAGGTTCCCCCTTTCTCCCCCTCCCCTCCCCTAATCCGCCTGGTATCTCTACTCTTCATGTCGGCCCTGAGGGGTTTATCTATCCTGGATTCCCTGTGTTGCGGGTACTTATCTGTGGCAGTGTCCATATTCTGGTCCAAACCAATTTGTAAGGTAGAATTGAGGTCATGATAGTGGGATGAAGGAAGCACCTTTAGTTCTAGCAAAGAACTAGAGGAAAGTTGTGTGTCTCATCCCCTGTGGCCCCTCTGTGAGGGGACTTTGTTTCTTTTTACAGTAGTTTTTTGTTGTTGTTTTGCTCTTCTCTTGCTGATGGCTGCTAGATTTTAATTTATTTGTTTCTCTACTTGATAGCATTAGTGATTCTGATTTCAGTTTTCATTTGCTTTGCTTTGCTTCTTTTTCCTTCTGTAACATTGGTGAAGGATCCAGGAAGATACACAAAGGTGGAATAAACATTAATTTTGTCCAAATAAAGAAAAGAAAACCAAGATCCTCAGAACTGGACCAATGGACAATTGCTGATTGCCTTACTAAATTCAATAGACACGTGGAACTGCGGCCCACTGAGACAGAGGTCCAATTCCAGCAGTGGGGCTGGACCTCCTACTCCCACCACTAGAGAGCAGTGATGGCCCCCCCCCCCAAAAAAAAATTTAATAGATTTAGGAAGGAATGATGTATTACCACAAAATATATGAAGCAAAAAAGAAAAAGAATACATAGACAGCTCTCACTAATCTTCTGATCAGTAACTTCATCCCCATTCTTAGAGATATTTCAGATGATCCAGAACCTTCCACAGTGGAGTTATTACTGCAACTGACAGAATACCGATGTTGTATAAGTCTTCTTCATTGTTGGAGTAATTTTTATATTTTTAGGTATGTATATATGTGTCAGAATATATGTAAATTTACATGTAATTCTTCCAACCCTTCAAGAAAAACCAAGACCAGATTTATAAAGGTACTGATAATAAAAGACAATAATGAAATCTAAAAATAAACTATATATTTCATTTACATTAGAGCTGGCTTGTAATACAATTGTTAGAATGAAACGCCATCCTAAATTAGGGACCACTTGTCTGAGAAGGTTGTAGTAGTTATATATAGTGGTTTGTCAATTTGGGAGGAGAGGTGGTGTTTAATCTGTCAACCAGGTGATAGCCAATGAGATCTCTGTATGGACATGGATTTCTGAGGATTCTGGGAATGCCTGCATTTCCTCCCAGGAGGCAGGTGATTCTCTCTCTCTCTCTCCTCTCGCTCACTCCCTGCCGAGACATCCCTGTGGAGAAGACACGTAGAGAGAGGCTGATGAAGTCACACTTCCAAAGCTGGAGAAGCCACGTGAAAGACCCCTGTCAGCGCTGAGATGCTTACAGTGCCACTGGATCCACAAGATTTCCCACCTACTGGCCTGTGATCTTGCTGCATTCAGCATCACTGCATGTGTTTTGAGTCTGAAGAGGACTTTGCAGATTAGTATTGGATAAATGGATTAATATTGGACTTATGGGCTTGGCTGAAACGTTTTCTCAGTATTCAGTTGCTCTTGTATAGAAAGCTCTTTCCTATACACATATGAGTGTCTATGGATTTGTTTCTCTAATCTACCCAGATTGACACAAAGGTGATGCTTAATTGGATCCTATAGCTATTTTAGTTCTCCATTCTTTAGGAAGTGATTATATCTGCTATGGTCAAAGACTGGGTGTCAGGTTGTAAAGGTGTAGATATAATCTTGGCCCACCTGACCTGGTAGACCTTCCTAGGGAACAGTCTCTAAGAGAAGTGGCCTTTTCCTTGAAAGGGTAGATATGAAAGTACAGGAAATGTGGCATTTTACCTTTTGAATATATAATGGAACAGATATTTTCTTGGCAAACTATTTAGTCTCAGGTTCCTTGGAAAATGGCATCAGGAACATGTAACATCTTTGAAATATGTAGACCAAGCAGCAGAGAGTCTATTGGCTCAGCAGTTCCTTCACAACAGTTGATGCCCAGGGACTCCAGAGTCTGGAGCCGCACCTCTGTGGAAAAAAGCAGACTAATGAGGATATATGTGTTTGGAATGTGTGCATGTATGCCTTATTGTGTTAGTAGACAGAACAGGGCAAAATGGGAGGAAGGAGAGAAGAATCCACACTGTAACTATAATTCAGACCCCCAAAGCATGTTGTTTTTCAAATATTCTTTTCCTTTCAAATGTATCCTTCTATTTTTTTCTTCTTTTCCTCTCCCTTTGTCGTCTCCTTAACTTTCCCTTCCACCAATTCCAGGAAGGGCATCTGGGCAGTTGAAGTGGTCCAATAATCAGGGATTATTTTGAAAATAGGAGCCCCTTCCTTCTCTACAATTCAGGGGGTTTTAGTTTGTCCATTCAGGGCCTGTTTATTTCTCTATTTTCTGTTACTTTTAGGTGGCTGAATAAAAGCAAACAAACTGCAACTTTCTCCTCTGATAACCCTGTTTCTGTCTATTTTTCTCTGACTCACTGGAGAAAACCACACATGTTTTTGGATGGAGGACTGGGCTAGAGGCCAAGGACCTGACTCCTGTTCCTTGGCTCTAGCCTATACTTTTGGTGTGACCTTGGGCAAGTTCATACCCTCTTTAAGGCCTTGGTTTCCCTTTCAATAACATGCATGAAAAGAGTGTGATAAAGAAAGTGACAACCTTTGAACAAGACAATCAAAAGTGATACTAATTAGAATATTTGGGCTTCTAGAATCTTCTTAGCCCTTGACTGCCTACCTCCTCCCTAACTCTTTCCTCCCAAGGAGTCACCAGTTAATTGAAAGCCACACCCAAGAGTATGAAAAGAATAGAGGGAGTTGTTTTTGAAAATTTACTGTAAAGTGTTCAATGACAAAGATTCTCCAAGGAAGAAGAGAACAGAAATAGGGTTCTGGATATGTAGGGATATTGTGAATAAAGGCAAATAGTTAATCACAATGATTTTTTTGGATCCCTTCCACTTCTAGGTCCAAGATGAACTATCTGGATTCATGTCAAGCAAGAATTTGGCCCAGAAGCAGCTCATTTCAAGGTAGTAGCTGTGGGTGGGGATTATTGATTGGAACAGAATATACAGTTAACTGTACTATATGGGCACTTGAAGGTCCAGTGTTCCTGGTCTCATATTTGGTTACTTAGCATCTGGCTTGTGGATCAACTTTGACTTGTCTCAACTGTAAAAAAATATAGAGAATTAGAACCTCGGCAAAGGCCTGTTGTTGTCTTCCAAGGAATTTCAGTGATATCTTGTAGCACAAAGACTGAGTCATATTTTGGGAGCAGATTGTGTTTTTATACCCACAATGCAGGGTGTTGCCATTATATTAATCATTGTTATAGTTGAAAACAAACTCATCCTGCAGTTATGACAAATCCGTCTTGGCTTTTTCTTCCTTTTGCATTATCTTTCTTTTAGCTTCTGCTTTAAGGAACCAGAGCTTAACCCCATGTTGCCAGAATGGGCAACTAACTTTCTAATATCATTTTAGAGATGCATGTAAAATATCTAATTGAAATCAATTTTATATCTGTTCACTAAGACCTACAATTCCACCATTGCTGCCTCCCGTGTCAAAATGTAAGCTACCTCTAAGCCTTATTAGCTATTTCCCCATTAATATTAATGAATGTTCTAGATTAACTGCCCCCAAATATCTGTAGTAAATCTAACCCTCTATGCCCTGGAAATGGGCTGCCTTTGTCTTTGCTGTGTTCATAAAGCAGGGTTAGTACAGACTCAGATTTTGGGCTATTGATTCAATTCTAACTCATAGAGATCCTACAGGGCAGGGTCACACTGCTCCTGGGGTTTCCATAGTGGAAACACTTTATAGCAGTAGAACGCCAAGTCTTTCTCCAGCAGAGCTGCTGGTAGATTCAAATTGCTGACCTGATGGTTAGAGTGTGTCTTAAATGAATCTTTCTTGAAATGTAAAAGAGATTAAATAATCAAAGAAAAGAAACAGAGATGGAGGATGGAGGATGCAGTGGTATGTGAAGGATAGACTACATACACATACCTCTGACACTCTCAGAGGACTGACATCAGGGCAGTGGCTGCAGTAGCTGATTAGCACCACCACTTCATCTTTCCATTAATCTATGTGGTAGCTATATAGTCTGTTGTCAATTTGAGACTTAAAAGTGCAGGAGTGGAGTTTAGTCGGTCAGTTAGGTCGCTACCCGGTGACCTCATTTGGAGGTGCTGGGGAGATAACTAGCTCACTGGAGGTGGAACACATGCTCACTCCCTGTGAGACATTACTGATGACAAGCCTGATAGAGCGATGCTGAAGCAGCCAGAGCTCTGGAGCTGGAAAAACCACAGGGAGATTCCTGCCAGCGTGAGATGCTTATACCACGATTAGATCCACAAGACTTTCCACCTACCGGCCTATGATCTTCCTGCTTTCGGCGTCATGCACATGTTTTGTGAGTCTAAGAGGAATTTATAGATTGGTATCAGACATAGGGGCTAATATCAGACTTATGGAGTTGATCTGGACTGGGCTGGGATGCTTTTCAATATGCAATTGCTTTTTTATGTACAACTTTTCTCTATCTCTTCATTGAGTTAATTTATTTAAAAAATCCTTTTATCGGGGGCTCGTACAACCCTTATCACACTCCATCCATCCACCCATTGTGTCAAGCTCATTTGTCCATTTAATGCCATCATCACTTCCAAAACATTTTTTGTCTACTTGAGCACTTGGTATCAGCTTCTCATGTTTTCCTTTCCCTCTCCTACCCTTCCTCCCTCATGAACCCTTGATAATTTATGAATTATTGTTTTCATGTCTTACACTGACTAATGTCTCCCTTCACCCACTTTTCTGTTGTCTATCCCAAGGGATGGGATTATAGGTACATCATTGTGAGGGTTCCCCCTATCTCCCCCCACCTTCCCCTTCCCCTCCAGGTATAGCTACTCTCAAGACTGATCCTGAGCGGTTTATCTGTCCTGGATTCCCTGTGTTTCCAGATTTTATTTGTGCCCATGTACGTGCTCTGGTTTAGCCAGATTTGTAAGGTAGAATTGGGGTCATGATAGTGTGTGGGGGGGAGCATTAAAGAATTAGAGGAAAGTTGTATGTTTCCTCGATGTTATGCTGCACCCTGACTAGCTGGTCACCTCTGTGTGATCCTTCTGTAATGGGATATCCAGTTGCCTACAGATGGACTTTGGGTTTCTACTCTGCACTCCTCCACATTCACAATGATATGATTTTTTTGTTTGTTCTGGGTCTTTGATGCCTGATACCTGATCTTATTGACACCTCATGATCACACAGGCTGGTGTGTTTCTTCCATGTGGGCTTTGTTGTTTCTCAGCTAGATGGCCGCTTGTTTATCATTAAGCCTTTAAGACCCCAGATGCTATATTTTTTGATAGTTGGTCACCATCAGCTTTCTTCACCACATTTGCTTATGCACCCGCTTTGTTTTCAGCAGATCATGTCGGGAAGGAGAGAATCATGGAATACCAGTTTAATAGAATAGTGTTCTTGCATTGAGGGAATACTTCAGTAGAGCCCCAATGCCCATCTGTTACCTTAATATGAAATGTATAGATATATGCAAGTAGATCTATTTCCCCATCACACACACACACACACACATATGTATTTCAATACATACCTGCCTGTATTTAGACCTCTATAAATGCTCTTTCCTTCCTAGTTCTTTCCTCTATTTCCTTTTACTTTTCTCTTGTCCTACTACCATGTTCAGCCTTCGTTTGGGTTTTCAGTAATTCCTCTTGGTTATATTGCCCTTGATCAAGCTCTACCATTGATCAAGGTAGGCCTCCTACACCCTCCTCACCATTGATTTTAGATCACTTGTTGTTTTCTTGTCCTTAGGTTTTTAGGGTTTTTTTGGCATCACTGCCCTCTGGTGGGAGTGGGAAGCCCAGCCTTGCTCCTGGAGAGCTGCTGTTGGATTTGAACCACCAACCCAGTGGGCCGCAGTCCCACACACAACCACTACGCCACCGGGGCTCAGCCCCCTTGGGTTTTTTAACACCCAGTCCCCCCCTCATGTACCCTTGAACCTGTCAGTCCCATTGTTTTTTCCTCTAGATTGTTTATCCTGCCTATCTTATCTAGATAGGTATGTGGAGATAATGATATGCACAAAAACAAGACAGAGAGCAAAACAAAACAATAAAAGAAAAACAAAATAACAACAAAAACAAAATCAATGACAAAAAGAGAAAAGCCTATAAAGAGTTCAAGGTCTGTTTCTTGACCTATAGGAGTGGTTTTTGGTTGAGTCTGATGGGGTGCCATGCCCTGGCCCCAAAGTCCTTTGGTACTTTTTGGGTGATATCATTACTCTGCCCCCCTTGATGTTCCCTTGCATGCCCTTAATGTTTTGCTTTGGTGTTGTGGGGTCAGCTCAAGCACGATTCCCCCACTATGTCTCCAGTACTGTTCCCTGTAGCACTATGAGTCAGTGAGGGATATCACCTCGCATCGCGACACTGGCCTTATGGGCTTCTCTGTGCATTGACTGCTCTGAGCAGGGATATCGTTCTCAGGGCTTGGTGGGGTAGGGTGTGTTCTACTCGCTCTCCCTCCCCCTTCATTTGCTCCCGTGTGCTCTGATCAGACAGGTCCCTCTCCCTGAGCTGTGACTTTAGTGCTGTGCTCGGACGGGAATTCTTTTGGGGGGAAGGGAGGCTGTCTACATAGTTGGGATTGGAGTGGCTCCCTCAAAAACTCTTTCTTATACACATTTGAGTGCCTCTGGGTTTGTTTCTCTAGTCTACCTGGACTAACACAACCTATCTCTGGTGTTCGTAGGTGGATCAAGATGACTGTTATTGAGTGGTGAAGTGAGTTTATGCCTTGGCCAATGGGAGACGGGAGGAGCTGCAAGGATCTGTGGGGGCACAGCAGGAGGGGTGTGTGGAGCCACTCCACCATGAGAAGTTGGGTTGCCAAGAGTTACTGCACTGAGTGCACTGCCAAGAGATGCCACTGGTTGATCCCAAGACATAGGAAGAGTTTCAGTGAACCAAAGGACAAACTGAAGAGACAAAAACCTTCTCTCAGAACTGACAGAGAAAGACTTCACACAGAACTGGTCACCTGAATTTGAACTTCTAGTCTCCTGAGCAGTGGGAAAATAAACTTCTTTGTTAAACCACGTGTTTCTGGTATTTCTGTTATAGTAGCACTAGATTATTAGGCCAGGATTTTTTACCAGGAAAGTGGGGTGCCACACTAAGAGACACCTAAATTATGGAAGCAGTTTTGGAATGAGGCAATATGGGGGACTGCACAATGCATAGTGGCATCATGTATGACATGTTAGAGGTCACCTCAAGGTCATCGGTTTGAATCTACCATCTCCTGTGCAGGAAAAAGCTGAGGCATTCTAGTCACCTCATAAAGTACCAATGTAACAACCTCAAAAATCCTAAGAAGTAGTTCTTTGTCCTATAGGGTCATTTTGAGTTGAAATGAGCTCGATGGCAGTGGATAATAGTAAAACCCTAGGCAGGAAAAAGGCAAGACTTTTTACTCCCATGAACAGTTACGGTCTTAGCAACTGGTGGGCAGTTCTGGCC
The DNA here is from genome assembly GCA_004026705.1 of Nesogale talazaci. Lineage (NCBI taxonomy): Eukaryota > Metazoa > Chordata > Mammalia > Afrosoricida > Tenrecidae > Nesogale > Nesogale talazaci. Next base: position 65,922 of record PVJH01007715.1, read on the forward strand.
CGTCCTACAGGTTGCTATGAGATGGTAGGGTAGTGAAGACTCAGAGAGGAGTCAGAAGAGCTACAGAAACGTCTCTATAACCTTAGAAAATATGTATGGCACCAGAATCTTGCTAAATATGTGGACCTAAAATATACTTCTGTTGAGTTTTTTTTTAAATGATGAACATGTGATTAGAAAATGAAGGAAAAGCAATGTGCTTTATGAGTGGCAACGAATTTGTCTGATTGTTTTCCAATGTTAGGCGGAAAGCGGAATTGTCAGTGATGAGGAGTTTTCTAAGTAAGATCCTAAAGGGACTGTGTGGTATCTCCTTGCTGCTTATAAAATGTGAACATATGTAAACCATAGAGAAAAGGGATGAAGTTTGTGCTCGCTTAATTCTAGCCCTAAGATAAGAATAATTAGCTCTTATACTTGCCCTCAAGAAGAGATTATTGGGCTGAGCCCCGGTGGTGTAGTGGTTGTGTGCAGAACTGCGCCCACTGGGATGGAGGTTCAATTCCAGCTCCACAGAGCAAAGGCTAGGCCTCCTACTCCCACCACCAGAGGGCATTGATGCCCAAAAAGCCAAAAAAAAAAAAAAAAGAAAGAAAAGAAGAAGAGATTATTGAAGATATGGGCATTACAGAAAAACGTAGTGAAGAAGAGGTAAAAGGAACAGAGGAAATACCTAGAAAGCAAGGCTATGAATATATCTTTAAGCATAGGTGTTTACATATGTGAGCATATTAATTAATAAAAATAGAGGTATTGGCCTATGTACATGTATTTATATGGCAATACACTGAGGTAGTGGATGAACTTCGGGCTTCTGCTCATGCTCCCCACCCCTCAATTCAAAAACAATTTGTTCTAACAACCTGGAATTCTGTGATGCTCACTCTCTCAGCATAATCGTAGACAAAATGGGGAGAAGAAAGCGGATGGTGTCCGGCTATCAAAAGATATAGCATCTGGGGTCTTAAAGGTTTAAAGTTAAATAAGCAGTCATCTAACAGAGAAGTAAGAAGCCCCGATGGAAGAAGCAAACCAGCCTGTGTGATCATGAGGTGTTGATGGGATTGGGTAACAGACATCAGAAGACCCCAAACAAATAAAAAGAAACAAACAAATCATATTGCTTAGAATGAGGGGAGTTGGAGCAGAGATTCAAAATCCATCTCTAGACAATGGGACATCCCATTACAGAAGGGTCGCAAGGAAAGGATGAGTCAACCAGGACACAGTATAGTCCTGATGAAACACACAATATTCTTCTGCTCCTTGAGGCTTTCTCACTCCCCACTATCATGACCCCAGTCCTGCCTTTCTCTGCAGGATAGACTGGAGCATGTTCCCAGATACAGATAAGAGATAAAAACTCATAACAAATGGGATTCAGGAACAGGAGTGGGAGTAGCGAAACTAAAAGTGTAGGGGGAAGGTGGGGAGAGGATGGGAGGAAGGAGGAACTGATTGCAATGATTGACATATAACCAGCATAACCACCACCACCACCACCACCACCCAGAGTGAGTAGCAACAGAAATCATGGGGGAAAGGAGACAGTGGTTGGTGTAACATATGAAAATAATAGTAATTTACAATTTATCAAAGGGTCATGAAGGTGGGAGGAGGGAGGGAGAGGAAAAGGAGGAGCTGATACCAGACTCAAATAAAAAGTAAATGTTTAGAAAATAATGATGGTAACATATGTACAATTACACTTGATACAATGGATTGTTATAAGAGCTATAAGAGCCCTCAATTAATTGATCTTTTAATAATAATAAAAATGTGGTAAAAAATTAGATGGTGTCCAGTTATCAGATAGAAGTGTCTGGGTTCCTAAAGGCTTGTCTCCAAACAAACAGCCATCTAAGTGAGGGGTCAACGAAGTCCACCTGGAAGAAGCGCACTAGTCTATGCTAAAGGACCAGCCCCTAACACATCATCACGGGCCTGGTAAGAGCAATTGTACAGTGATAATAAGATTATAGTAGAGACATAGAACATGAGAGATAGAAATAACGGAGTCTGACACATCTCATGGTAGCATGCTCACCTCCTGGATGCCCATGATCTCACCAGCCAGGTACACACAGAGTGTGGACAGAAAGCTGGGTGCCTGGGAGCTCTGGAGATCCTGGGGGAGTGGGCCAGAGAGCCCCGGGGAAGCCAGTCAGAGGGATCTGGCAGGAAGGTTATTGCTCACCAAGGTTTAAACCCACTTCAGGGGCATGGTCACAGGTAACCACATGTCACAGGAAGGGGATGTACAATGACAGGAAGGAGATGAGCTAGGGGTGTACACATAATAGGAAGGGGAGGGACTAAGGATATGCATGTGACAAGAAGGGGGACCCTAGACTCAATATGGCAGCCTAACCTTGATCATCCTGGGGTGGGCTTGACCTCCCTGTCTTAAGGCAGCAGTCTACTACCATCCTTATCCGAAGGGAAAGGGGGAGGGACAGGCTATACAGCCTGATTGCTTTAGATGACTGATAACCCTTAGGGAGAAAAGCTCCTGACCAACTTGGGTTGACCTCCAAGTGTATAGTCATTTGCCACGAGTAGCAAGCAGCTAAGTTTGGCATACATTTGGAAGAGACAGCTTGGGAGAAATTGTTCTTTTCCCCACACTAGCCCATGTACTCCAACAATTGTAAATAATATATTCCAAATACAAAGAAGGGAATAGTATCACTACTTAAATTGTGACCACCTGGTTTGCAGAAATCTGGATGATAGTGGAAGCCCCAAACCCACGTGCAGGATCCATACATAAATTAGACTTCTAACAAATTTCCTCCGAACATAGTTGCGGGATGTGAATAGCTTTGCTACCAGGCAGAGAATATGAGTTTAAAAAAAGAATGAAAGGGGGGCTGAGCCCCGGTGGCGTAAGTGGTTGAGTATGGGACTGCGGCCCGCGGATTTGGCGGTTCAATTCCAGCAGCATCTCTCAGGAGCAGCACTGGTAGTGCCCACGACCACCAGAGGCAGTGATGCAACCAAAAACCAAAAACCAAAACAAAAAAGAATGAAAGGAAAATACACGTAGATGACGCCTTTGATAAGTCCCCTTTGAACATAGAGTAGAGAGGTGAATACCCTTACTATCAGACAGAGTGCATTTGAAAGTGAATAATGGAAGATATAGAGTAAGGTAAAAATCTAACATCTTATCATTTGATCTCTCCTTTGATCCATTTTAAATTTGTTCTAGTTTTTAATACTTTCTATTTTCTTGTTCTGTCTTTTTTTGGGAGGACATCGCTGCCCTCTGGTGGTGGGAGTAGGAGGCTCAGTCTTTGCTCCTGTGGAGCCGCTGCTGTAATTGAACCTCCATCCCAGTGGGCCACAGTCCTGCGCACAACCACTACACAGCCGGGGCTCAGCCACTCTCTGTTTTCTTTTCAAATGGATTTTTTCTCTTTTTTATTATGTTAGTATTATCTTTTTTGGTTCTTTGTTTTTTTGTTCTTGTACGTGTTTCAATATATGAAATCCAGGATGGATTTATAGAGACAGTAACTAGGTTAATGGTTTCTTGGAGGTATGGCAAGGGAGATTGGGAGAAAATCAAAAGCTAATAAGGAGTACAAGGAAGAAGGATATATTATAAAATTGAATGTTATGGCTGAACCCTATTGGCATAGTGGTTGTGTGTGGGACTGCAGCCCACAGGGTTGGCGGTTCAAATCCAGCAGCAGCTCTCCAGGATCAAGACTGGGCTTCCTACTCTCACCAAGGCAGTGATGCCCCCCTCCAAAAAAAAAGAAAAAGAAAAAAATTGAATGCTATAATGATTGTATAACTCCTCTTGATATGATTGATATGATTGAATTATTGAATTGAATGGTACATGGATTATGCATCAATAAAACTGTTTATAAAAAATAAAAGCTAAAAAACACCTTGTGCAATGTGAAAGCAAAACTAGTTTCTCTTGCATAAACTAAGGATATATATTCCAGAATGTTTACCAAGAATGTGGCTGCACAATCTTACTAGAAAGACTAATTTATGGGGCTAACCAACCACCAAATACATCAATTGTGATGGAAAGGCTCAGAGATAGGAGGAAAGGAAAGAAAGCTGTCTACCTCATTTGTTTCTATAGGCTGAAGACATCCCAGAGAAGCTACGTGTGCTTTCCTCCAGAACAGAGAAAGATCATCACTGGAGCAGCTCAGAGATTGGCAGAATGTGCAAAGAAGCATGCGAATAAGGCCTCCTCAGTTTCAAAGGATGGGGAACCATGGTCTTTTGCTCCTCACAGGGTGAGACTACAGACTCCTAGGTATCAAAAACTTGCAACTTTGACAACTTGGTTCTGGAGTGTGAGGCTCTGTCCAAAGGTTAGGGAGTGGGGCTGACATGCCCAAGGGGCAAAAGAATGGAGTCTGCTGAAGCTGAGGAGGTGGGGTTGCCCTCCGAAGGACTAGGAGAATGGGACTGGAAGGTGAATGTGAAGGCCAGAGATTCTACCAGGATCCAGAGAGAATGGCCAAAGCCAAGAGCATTGGAAGTGAGCCCACTGTTTAGGTGGTCTCAGAGAACAGAGGATTACTGTCAGATCTCGAACATTAATGTCAATTGTTCTGTTGAGCTTTAGACTTGCATGGTGCCCTTTGTCTCTTATTTCTCTCATTTGTTTTTTTTTGGGGGGGGGGCATCACTGCTCTCCGGTGGTGGGAGTAGGAGGCCCAGCCCCAATGCTGGAATTGAACCTCCGTCCCAGTGGGCCGCAGTCCCACGCACAACCACTACGCCACCGGGGCTCAGCCCTATTTCTCTCATTTGTAATGAAAATTTATATCCACTTTATGCCTGTCCCACAATTGTATTCAGGAGGCAAATAATCTGTATTATAGATTTCACAGGTTCACAGATGAAGAGGAATTTTGCCTCAGAATAGAATAACCTTACCTTTATTTGTTTTGTATGACTCAGAAGATGAGATATGGACTTGGAGTTAATGTTAGATATCTGTGATTATGAGATGGGGTGAATATGATGTGCATACGCCAAGGACATGAAGTTTGAGGGGCCAAAGGGTGAACTGTTATGGATTGAATTGTGTACCCCCACCAAATAGGTGATGTAAATCCTAACCTCTGTTGGACTGTATGTAACCGCTGTTATATCTATGGCTGTAGTCCCATTTGGGAATGAGTTGTCTTTGTTATGCTAATGATCCAGGACTTGTACCATGGATCAAGTGTTCCATGCTTCTTCAATTAATCTCTTTTGAAATATAAAGGAGATTAAATAACCAGAAAAATAAATGGAGATGAGGCAATTTTGATGCCAAGTCCCATAGAAATCTTCAAGCAGCCAGCAGAAAAGTTAAAGACAAGAACCTTCCCCCAGAGCTGACACAGAGCAAAAGACTTTCCCTGGAACTGTTGCCCTGAATTCTGATTCTAGCTTCCTAAACTGAGAGGATCAATTTCTGTTTCTTAAAGCCACCCATCTGTGCTATCTGAGTCTTAGCATCACTAGTTAGCTAAGGCAATGGTCTCTTATTATGGTTTCATACTAAAAGGAGATATGGGTCAAAAGAGCCATTCTAAAGTAAGAGATCTCCCTTGTAAAGAAAACACACATTGAAAATAAGAGATCTTAGTTCTCTTTTTTTGTTTTTGGGGCATCACTGCCCTCTGGTGGTCGTGGGAGCTACCCAGTCTTGCTCCTGGAGAGCTGCCGCTGGACTGCCGTGGGCTGCAGTCCCGCACTCAACCACTTATGCCACTGGGGCTCAGCCCAGTTCTCTTTGTTGAGAATAAGGTAAGAGGTTCCCCTCTTCCCCTGTTCTTTCAGAATTCATTCTAGGTAACTTGTAAGCATACATTATTTCTTTGTTCCTCTGAAAAGCATGTAAATCTAAGAGGTTTTCTCAATGATTTCAGATGTAAATTTAGTCAGTCCTCAATTTGAAAAATACTTGCTTTGTTTTTGTTGAGAATATACACAACAAAACAAACATCAGTTTCTACATGTGCAGATCAGTGGTATTGCTTACATTTTTAAATTGTTTCTCCATTAACATAGACTCACTGCTTCCTGCGTTTCTTACTTTTGAACTGTTACCCACTTGATCCCATATAAATAGGTCTTAATGCTCAAGGCAGACATCCTTACTTGTTAAACTAAGCTATCTTTGAATTTTAAGAAAATTCCATGGAATAATTTTGATTTAAGATTTAAAGATTATCTAAGATAATAGTTTCAAGGGTTAATTGAGCTTCTTTGGCTTCTGAAAATCCGTAGTCCATGAGAATTTGCGATTATGTTCTGTGATTCCCTCTTTGACCAGTATTCATTTGTATGCTATTTGATCATGGTAAGTTGGCACCAGGTCTTCTGCTCTTAAAGGCAGTTAGCCACACATGCCTCTTTTCTTCATATTCTTGCCTGTTTGTCCTCTGTTATTCTAGTTGAATAACAATGTTGTGCCTTGGATTGCTATTTGAAGTTTTTAAGATCTCAGGAGCTAAGCAATGAGGTAGAACAGAAGTACTAAACACCTAATTGGACCTCATTGGGCCAATTAACTGGGATAGCTCATTGGTAGCTCCAAACCAAAGAACCAATTACCATGTGGCATCTGTTTGAACAGAGCAGCCTCATAAGTTACTCTTTGGGAGCCACTGCAAGTATATCTATGACACAATGCAAAAGTTGGAAAACATAGTCTTGGTGATAGAAATATCAGAGATTGCATAATAGAATTTTGCAAGACCAATCATTTATTGTAAATACCTTTTTTCAATAACACAAATGGACTTTACCAGATGTATTACATAGGTATCAAATCAACTACATTTGTGGAATGTGTTACGATGGTCTCCCCGACTTTGATTGCCATGGGTATAGAGAGACAAAATGAATGGGAATGAGAAAAACAGCTATATTTAGTTGGCCAAACAAAGGAGCCCAATGGAACTCATATTGGAAAGGCAGTTCCTCAAGTCCTGGGTCAGGGATCTTTTATTAGGGTATTCTAAGTTGGTAAGATGGTGACTGCACAAAGTCTCACCTTCTGCATTTTACTCATGGGAGTGTGTGTTCAGCTTTGTGAAGTCAAAAGACCAGGTTGAGGACACAGTTTGTTACTGCACATGTTAAGTGAGCCAGAACTGGTTCTGAGACCCCGCCTATCGTTTTTATTAATCGAGCAGGAAGTTGGTGGTTTGCCTAACAGGGAAACAGTTTAAGATAGAAAGTTATATCTTGTTGGGTCTCAAAAGAGACTATGGAAAAGGCCATCAGTCAGAACAAGGCCATATGTAAGTTCAAGTTGGAGCTGAAGAAAATTAGAACAAGTTCACTAGAACTGACTACTATCTTCAATACATCCTGCCTAAGTCTAGAGAGCATCTTAATGCTCTTAACGGATTTTACTCATTTGGGTGTTACTAATTGAAGACTTAAATGTCAAGAGAGATTCTAAATCTTGCTCCAAGGCTAATGGAAGAAAGAGGAAGTGAAAGAGCTGAAGAGACGATTTCAAAGAGCAGCTCAAGAATATAAAGTATTAGAATGAAATGTGCAAAGCCCTAGGGTTATAAAATCGAAAAGGAAGAATGCATTCGGCATTTCTCAAACAGAAAGAACTGATGGAAAACTGCAAGCTATGAGCTGGACTATTGGAGAATTGTGTGGGCAAAATATTAAATGACATAGGTACTATCAAAAGAAGATAGAAGGTGTTTTAGTGTATAAAAGATTCCAAAATCTCAAATATAATTTAAGAAGAACATTTATTAAGTCTTAAAGAGGACAAAGGCAAGGCAGAGATACGTTATCCTGATGAGGGAGATGATTAGCACAAGGTCATAATAGCATCTGAAGATTTATAGTCAGGCAGCTTCTTAAATACAGCACGGAACAAAGGACATTCCCACAAATTCATGACTGGCTGAAGATCATTACAGCACCGTTACAGGTGGGACCACAGAATCAGGAATGGTATTGAGAGACAGGAGATAGGGAGCCTGAAGGCAGAATGAGAGAAAGAGGCTTGGTGTGTGTGGAAGCATTGGGAGTGGCAGGAGAATGTAGAAGGGTACCTCAAGAGCGTACGATGATCTCATCTTAAACCTGCAGGCAGAAACCCTTAGGCAGATTCTAAGCACCATGGTCATCTAACCCAAGACTCTGCTGAGCTTTGCACAATCAACTTTGTGGTTAGCAGACTGACCTACAGCACCTCCAGATACATCACATTAAATATAAAGCTGAGGACGGATTGGAAGGAGAAAAAGAAAGCTTTGTAAAGGTCTCAGAAAAGTTTTGTCAATTTTTAGAATAAGATTTAGATTTTCTGTGTAGAATCCTGTGGAGGTAGAGTAGGAAATGATTATTAAGTGTGTTTTCCAGAGGAATAAACTTAGAATTCAATAGAAGTGATTTGAAGTAGAATTAGGCCTAGTCTTGAATTTCTCATTTCTAGTTCAGAACACTTTACTGTTCCCCCCAGCTAGGCCGAGAATCCATTCCTGGGAGAATCAGGTTCTGTTCCTAATGCAGGTACATAAGTTGGCACTTATGGCAGACACTATCAAGGACTGACTATGCTGGGATTTTACTTATTTTGCTAAGGAGATGAAGGGGCAAGCAAAGAGTGTGGGGGTGGGGGTCAGGTTGGAGGTTCCTGTGTGCTGCAATAGGAAGGAAAGAAGGAACTTGGAATTTGGATCTAGGAATTTATTTCAGCTATGAAATAATTTCCACTTGTTGCACCCACCTCCGGCATGGAATTTGCATGCAGTTAGATGAGATTTTGGAGACAAAAGATGGCAACGGAGCTTCCTTCTTTCTGTTCACCAAGGCCATCCTAAGGCGAGGCAAGCTTCTGGTTGTAAACTGCAGAGCTAGTTACCAGATTCAAGTCTGTCCACCTCTTTTCTGTGAGAGCCCGGAGAGGTGCCTTTACTCTTTATAAACTGGCAGAAGGCTAGAGGCTAGAAGGCTGTCAAGACCTCCGAAGGGATGGTAGATCTACCCAAAGGTAGACTGGAAAGCTGAAGTTCCTTCCTGGAATGTATTTCGTAATATTATTATTTTAGTTTTCTAAGTCTATGAAAATTCAGTTGGGAAAGACCTGATATGGTGAGTGGGGTGATGATTTTGTAGGTACCTAGGAATTAAGGGCTGGCTATTTAAAGAAGAAACTTGAGGGCCCTTGTGCACCCCACAGTTAACATTACAAGAGTACCCCAGGGACTGCCCCTCTAGTAAAGTCTTGTCTGCATGGTATTTGCAAGGCACCTACCTGCCTTCTGACTCTTGGCTCTGCTGCCTACTAACTGTGGGGAAAAGGGGCAGCTGCCCCCCCCCCCCTCCCCCCCCCCCCCGCCGTGGATCTTAATTATCTTCTCTTTTAAATGAGGATAATGTTAATTTACCTCTCAGGACTGTTAAGAGGATTAAATAACAGTAAAAAATGTAAAAAATAACTTCATAAACCAATAATCTTAGTGCAGATATGAAAGGTCAATATAATTGTTACCTGTACAATCGATCTTCTGAATTCCTAATTAGCACCTCTAGAAGCGAATAAGGACATCCCAGCATCAAGGGGAAGTCCATATAAGTCCATTACAGTCTGGGTCTTAGATTCCCAAATATATTTATTCTACTGCCCCTTTTCAGAAAAAAAAATTATTCAGTGCCCCTGGCAATTCAAACCTTTTGTGCTATAGCTCACAATCTCGGATAAAGTGTAGGTATCTGCTTTTGCAAGCTCTCTGGGTCATTCGAGCACTCCTTCCAATATACAGTATCACTGCCATTGGGAATCATTGGTCACGGAGACCTCTTCAAAGCCAAACTCGCTGCCATCAAGTCACTGCCGTCTCAAAGCTACCTCCTGTGTGTTTCTGAGACGCTGACTGTGTGCGAGGAGACAGCCCAACCTTTCCCCCACCCCAGAGAGACCATGTGGATCACAGCCCAATATGTAACCACGATAGCGTCAGAGCTGCACTGGGAGACCTATAGAGGTAGGGTAGGTTGGTGCTCTTCCAGGAGTGGCTCTTTCGCTGGATGCTTGTTCCCTTTGTCATCAGAGTGGAAGTACCACATTGGACCTTCAGCAATGGCTGTGCCATAAACTCTCTCATGGATTTCATTTTTAGTTATATGTCTGCTGGGTTGAAATTTTAGCAAATAAAAGAAAGTTCAAGGTTAGACTCAGAGTCCAATCAAAACCATTTAACTTTATTTCAAAAAATAAAGATTGACTTAATTTTTTTTATTTTTTAAAGATTGACTTTATAAACACTGTCTGAGCCAACAATCAGGCCAGCCAGAAAGGCAGCATGGAGTCAGAGAAGAGCACCTGATGAGGTGACCTGAGTCAAGACAGAAGTTCTGATCGTGCATCTGCTCCTGACCTACTGTGAGACCCTGCATGAGTCATACGTTGTGGGTGTGTTATCATATGAGATAGAATGTGTGAGAATTCCTGGGAAGCTCTAAGACAGTATATATGGAAACAATTGTCATTTCTATTATGTAATGCATTTGGATGTAGAAAATTATTATTTTTGCTTTCTCTCCTGATATGTCATAGATTTGGTTGCTAAGAGGATCAGACATGCATATATCCCATGTATTAGATAAACAAATATAAATGAAGAGTAATGATCTCCTAATTATCATATTTGAAGAACAGGTTTATTCAGGAGTGAAGGGGAATCTTCTTCTAAATCTCTATGTATGGATTTTTTGGTGATAGAAATGTTTTGTAATTATATGTTTGCATAGCATTGTAAATATTATTAAAAGAAACAAGAAGCCCTCACTGGATTATATACTTTTCATGTTATGGGAATTTTATCGCAATAAAATAAATATAAAAGCCAGGAAACAAAAACCTCTGCCCGCATCTTATAGGGACCTGAGTCTGAAGCACTGAGAAGAGCAGATAAGTCAAACATCTCTTCTTACTAAGAGGATTAGGTGCTTGTGAGAAAGAAAGAGGAAACGTGTTTTGTTGGGGAGAGAGAGAGAGAGAATGAAAGCAGTACAGCAGTACATCCCAGGGGCTGTGATGGATTAGCGTTGAAAAGAGGCGTAGGAAAAAGGGCAAGTTGGTCTTCAGAGCAGGAGAACAGGTTTGGGGATTTTAACAAGAGGCTGTTCCAGGGATGAGTAGTTCCCTTTTTTTTTTAATTGGAGTCATGGAGAAAACAAAATCACTCTTAAAAATATGAACTGAGAGGGACTGTTTTGATTTGTCTAGAAATGAAGATTTCCTGGGATATGGGATTTTCGCTGTTGAAAGTGTGAACGTCCTAGCAAACTTGGTTGCCTTCACACTGTTGTTCTTGCTAGCAGAGGATGAAGGGTCTGACGAATGCTTCACAGCCTCTGGTTCAGGAGCCAGTGAAATGTTGAATGTTGAAACATTCAAAAGAGAGGTCTAAAAGGAGGAGGAGGAGGAAGTGCCGAATAAGGACAAGACAAAAGGAATGTATATTTCTGGGGAATACTAGACAGTGAAAAGCATGGTAAAAATGCTGGTGAATGGAAAGTTGTGTTGGAAATGACAAAGAAGGCACAATGGCATACTCCTGGGACCTTATAATTGAGATACGGTTTCATGTTTAGTGATACTTTTCTTTCATTTCTTTCTCCTTTGAAGAGAACATTTATTAAAGTCTTAAATGAGACAAGGACAAGACAACGACATATCAAAATGAGGGAGGCGATTAGCACAAAGTCATCATGGTGTCCAAGGATTTGCTGATATACATAACTTTAAAGAGGACCTAGGATGTCAAGGAAAACTGTCACAAATGCATGCTTGATGGCAGGTCAATACATCATAGTTAAAAGTCATATCACAAGAGTGGGAATGGGGCTGAGCCCCGGTGTCGTAGTGGTTGTGCGCGGGACTGCGGCCCCCTGGGGCGGAGGTTCAATTCCAGCAGTGGGGCTGGGCCTCCTACTCCCACCGCCAGATGAGCATGATGCCCCCCCCTCCAAAAAAAAAAGAGTGGGAATGGTGCTCTAATTGGGATAATACATTGTGGAAACACAGGAGCTTACAAAATTGGTCCAAGAGCCTCCCCCAAAGCATTCAGGACATGACTTCTCACTTTAAAATCCCCTGTACAGTAAGTTCCCTCCAGGACATACCAAGGCAAACTCCCAAGGGAGACTGACTCTCCCTGGACTGGCCAGGGTGGTCAGTCTGAAGACAGGCTCGGTTTGAAGGGAAGACTATTCACAATGTTCACAGAGAATTCAATGGAGGCTTAATCTAGGTAGGAGACCTGCAAATGGGTTCTATGTTTTCACTGTCATCATAGCTTTCTGCGAACCAAGTGCTCAGAATTTAAACTTGAATATAATCACCTCTGCAGATCATGGATTTTATTATTTACAGTCCGTGGATCGCACAAGCTGGCATGCTTCTTTCTTGTGGACTTAAGGTGACTGTCTGTTTCAAGACAAGCTTTTCAGACATTGTAGTCCATTTAGGGCACAATGATTTGGAAGTTTTGCGGTTGGTCATATGAGCATGAATTTATTGAGTAGACAGTGAGGATGCACTGAATTTAGGCAGAAAATGACTTGAGCTGCTTTATTCTTAGGGACACTGTTCAGTTTACTGAGGGAGGCTGGACTATAGAGTGTTAAGACTGGAGATGAGAAGGATAGCAAAGAGAGTACTGACAGTCAAATTCTTCAATGTATTAAAAAAAACAAGCAAACAAACAAAAACAAAGAAAATCCACTTCTTTTTAATCAATGCCAACTCATAACAATCCTACATAGGGATTTGGAGCAGTGAGTTTTTTATGGGATGAGGCAGCTTCATCTTTCTCCCTCAGAGCAGCTAGTGATTTTGAACTGCTGAATTTGTGGTTAGAAACCCAATATGTTACTAGCATTCCTTGTTTTCAGCTCATATGGTTCGATACACAAATACATAGAATTTCCTTCAATGATTAAAAATTAGCATAGCACTACTTAGACCCTTGTTTTTTAATCCTGATATAATCTTGCACTTCCAAGAGGGTCAAGAGCTGCAATGAGAAAATGTCAGCCTATGTTTGAATTGAACAGATGGCAATGGCAAAGATTCATCTTCAAAATTGGATATTATTTACTTGTGAATCAGGAAAACTGAAGGGAGTGTAACTCTTCCCTTATCTAGTTGACTGTGTGTGGCGTTGGTGCACGGTATCTGCCTCACTGAATGAAAAAGGTGAAATCGAATCCCCGAGATAGAGTGCGAGATCAAGAGGCAGAAAAAAGCTACTTGGTTCATCAAGTTGAAGAAATAGTATGAGAAATTAAGTGGTGGCTGAACAAGGGATAGGGACCAAGGTGCCCAAGAAAAAATGAGGGAAAGTCTGTCTACCCACGTTCCAGTTGGCCAGCTCCCTTCGTATCCATGGATACCATGGATATCTATGGCATTCCTTGTCTTTCATAATGGCAACCCAGAGTAAGATAGAAAGGGCATAAAGGAATCTACAGAAGTATGACCCTGGGGATGTGGAACACTAATTACTCATGAAGCATTTCTTATTTGAGGAAGAGCCCATTCATTTGAAATTAAAAAACAAAGCACAAAAAACACTAGGTTTCTACCTGGCTCCTGAACACAGGTGGTGTGGTCTGATCTCTTGAGGTCAGCACAGATTGCTTCGGGTCAACCGTCCCACCCTTGGAGTTTTCTTGCAGGTAAAAGAAACAGCTGGTGTTGTCCATTGTAAATTAGTCACCAAGAAACCTGCTCCTCATTCTGTCTCCTGGCTTCCTATAAATGGCTAAAGTCCAGTCTTGGAGCTGGAATGTAGTTTTAATTATTTCAAGAACTGCCATCACTTGCCTCATAGTAAAAGTGTCATGAAATTACTGTAAGGTTGTGTGAGCTTGGACCATAAATCTTATTCACCTCAGCTACATCTCATACCTTAATTCACTAGAGTATAAAGTGCCATTTACATTGGTTCTTAGTTCATTTAATCATAATTAAATGACCTCAGAGGGCAGTAATTTGTTGAAGCCCTAGCTTTGATGCGACACAAATAACAAACTGGTTTTCCATGTGGACAGGTTCTCTCATAGTTTTACATTGGCCATAGACCTTGTGGAGCATATAACGTTGACTTTTTGGTGTGGGCATTTACCGTTGTTATGTGGAACATCTGGGTCACAGATGTTGTTGATGAGTTGAGCTAAATGGTCCCATTTGTAATGTTATTACACCATCTTTAGGACTTTCTAGGCCCTCTCTTGGTTCCCTTCAGATTCTCCAAAGAATTAATGTTTCCTCCTTTGTTGAGTCTAGATAAGCAGTAACTAGGGCGCTTTCATTTTTAACTCTTGTCATTGTTGCCCTTTTCTTTCTATAATGATTCCCTCTAAACAATCACTTTCAGACTTCAGTTTTAGGCAGAATATTCACTAAACTCATGGCCCTAATCATGATGTGTTCTCTGAGACTTAGACCTTCAAGTCCAACCTTTCTGGGGACTAGTGTCATTTGGACATGCCTTATCCAAAGGGATTCTTCTCTTCCCTAATATCATTAGTGAAAGTACCATCATCATTTCCCAAGTTCTAACTTTTTAAGCTTATGTAGGGTAGATAGTGCACCCTCCCCCAAATGTTTTAATTTCCCCAACCTGTAAGCATGTTAGGGTATGTGGACCTTGAAACTTGTTTGATTCTAGCAGGGGAGTGCAGCTTGACTGAAAGATGGTACTCCCTCTATCACGGAAAGTTGTCCTCTTCAATCCAGGCTACAGCTTCAGGAGGAACACACATGGAGTGGTGAGGGGAGGAAGGGGACACCTGTCTAGCCAGCCAGATCAGTGAATCAACCCTGTGACAGATGTCGTAGCCAGATCGCCCTGACCATCCATGTTAAGGTATTTGGAAAAGGTAAATAAGGATGTAGATAGAACTAGGTTTGCTAATCAGATGACTTTGGTGTGAGAAAATTATCTTAGATCATCAATTATCCAAATGTAATCATAAGCATCATTACAAGTGAAAGAAGGAAGCAGAAGAAGAATCAGAAGAAACTATGACTACAGAAGAAAGGCTCAGAGAGATGAAAGGTTGCTGATTTTGATCGTGGAAGAAGGGGTCCGTGAACCAAAGAATATGTGTGTGTTAGACACGGTTTTCTAGAGAAACAAAGCCATGACACTAATAATTACATATATATGTATATATATATATAAAGATATCTATCATAAGAAATAAGCAATATATAATGAAGTACAAAAGATTCGGTGCAACTCAACTTGTGTGAGACAGCTAATACACTGGCAGTCCTTTGAGTCTTGAGGGCCGCCAGATAATCCTCTGTAGAGCAATTCAGGCTATCCTGCCACAGGCAGCAAACAGCAAGGCAGGTCACCAACAGTCAGCCGATGACAAGATCCGATAGTCCCTAGCTCAAGAGATGTATATTCCAGTAGTGTGGCAAAGTAGGGCTTGAAGGAACCTCAGCTTACAGTGACAAAGTCCATGGATTAGGTGTCCCACTGAGTAGTGTAGCTTGCAAATCAAGGCACAGGACAAGCAAGGCAGCTGACTGCACATTGGTCCGAAGATCCAAGAGCAAGAGAGAGAAAGGCGAGGTTCACACATCCATTATATCTCCGCCCTCCAATTGATCTCACATGTGCTTGTTGGCTATGTTGTCACAACAAGCCTACCTATCTTTATTGGCCATACTGGCACAGCAAACCTACCTATCACAGTGCGGACTTTAAAAAGCTGGAAAAGTAAAGGAAATGATTATTATAACTGAGTCTTCAGGGGAAAAAAATGCATCCTGATATTTTTATTTTAGTCCAATGAGATCTATGTCAGACTTCTAATCTTCAGAACTATTCTGTGTTGTTTGAAGTGACTTTTTAAAAAACCTTTTGTTGTGAACTATTTGGAGGTTTAAAGATCATAGCATAGTTTTACATGAAATAATTCACACACATTTTGATCCTGCTCATCCATTGCGAGCTCCTCAATGTTCTTTCAGTGTGCTGTCACTTATCCCACTCCTTCCCTCTTCTTCCTGTTTCCATTGCTCCTGTTTTTCTAATCCTCTGAACATTGTCCTTGGGTAAATGTTTCCCTTTTGATCTTGGTTGATTATTTCTAATATGGAGGTCAATTTAATTCTAGACCTGACAGGTAAGGGCCATAATCTTTGGAGGTATGGGGTTGGTGAGCCTATCAATCTCTATTTGACCAGTGACCCAGATTTCTCTTATGCTTTTGAGTTCTGTTCTACATTTTTCTCCCACTCTATCTAGGACTGAATCTAATGCAACCCTTGTCAGTGCAATTGGTAGTGGTAAATGGGCACCATCTAGTTCTTTCAAGCTCAGGATTATAGAGACTGGTGCTTGTGTGGTCCAACACTTCATTGGACTAATTATTTCCAAGTGTCTTTTGATTTTCTTTTTCGTGCATGTCTTTTGGTTTTCATCAATCTTTTTACCTCTGGAGAGGAAGAGACCAATAGCAGCACCTTAGATGGCAGCTCATAAGGATTTAAGACCCCAGTCAATACTCACCAAATTAGGATAGAGAATATTGTCTTTGTGAACTCAACCCAATTCATCTCAACTTAACTCACTGCCGTCTAGTTGCTATAACTGCCTCTGTGTGTTTTCAAGACTGTAACTCTTTATGGAAGTAGAAAGCCCCGTCTTTTTCCTTCGGAGCTGCTGTGGTTTTGAACAGCGGACCTTGACATTGGCAGCCCAGTGTGTAACCACTGCATCACCAGAAGTCCTGTTTGTGAACTCTATTATGCCTGTTGACTTTGGTGTCCCCTGGGACCACAATCCTGATCGCTCAGACTCAGTGACACATTATTATCTGAAGGCATTTTCAAATCCACATTCAAGCCTCCAAATGATCACTCATAGAATACAGAGTTCATAGAAAGTAAACTATTTATATAAATGAAAAGGGATTAAAAATTCTAACTTTTTCAGGGCTGGGGGGAACAACCAGTGGTCCGCAGTCGGTGGGGAGGAGAGTGGGGGCCTCGTAGGGCCAAAGTCAGTGTAATGTAACAGAGAGGAAGTTGTGAAACTCAAATGAAGACTGACCACAAAAGAGGGACAGGAGGAAGGCAGAAGGAAATAGAGGAAGGAACGAGAAGGCAAAGAGCACTTGTAGAGGTCTAAACACAGGCATCTATGGATGTAAAAATAATTATTTATGAAAAGGTGGGAATAAATTCAGGTACTAAGTACTAAGTACTTAGTACTAAGTACTAGTACTAAGGCAGCAGCTGGACCTTGGGCCCCCACCCAGTCACTCCCTCAGTGCAAGAACACTTTGTTCTATGAATCTGGCCACATCTATGGATGTAAAAATAATTATTTATGAAAAGGTGGGAATAAATTCAGGTACTAAGTACTAAGTACTAAGTACTAGTACTAAGGCAGCAGCTGGACCTTGGGCCCCCACCCAGTCACTCCCTCAGTGCAAGAACACTTTGTTCTATGAATCTGGCCACGATGCTCACCGGCCCAATGTGATCACTGAAGTCAAATAGGTGCATAAGCAAATGTGGTGAAGAAAATGGATGGCTGGGCTGAGCCCCGGTGGCATAAGTGGTTGAGTGCAGAACTGCAGCCCGCGGGCTTGGCGGTTCAAATCCAGCGGTGGCTGGGTGGCGCCCACGACCACCAGAGGCAGTGATGCCCACCAAAAAAAAAAAATGTTTGCTGAGCCCCGGTGGCGTAGTGGTTGTGCGCGGGACTGCGGCCTACTGGGATGGAGGTTCAATTCCCGCTCACAGGAGCAAAGGCTGGGCCTCCTACTCCCACCACCAGGGCAGTGATGCCTAAAAAAAAAAAATGGATGGCACCCAGATATCAAAAGATAGACAGTCTGGGGGCTCAAAGCCTAAAGATAAACAGCCAACTAGCCAAGAAGTACCCAAGTCCACACGGAAGAAGCACACCAGCCAGTGTGGCCGAGAGGAGTCAAAGGGATCAGGCCTCAGGCATCAAACAGGAAAAAACCATATTACTGTGCATGCACTCTCCTGAGATGATCACTGAGGACAAGTGGGACAGGAGAAAGAGTGGTGAAGATGGCTAATGGTACCCGGCTATCAAGACATAATGCCTGAGGCCTCAAAGGCTTGAGGATGAGGAAACAGTGCACCAAGGCCTACCAAAGAAGAAGCACACCAGCCTGTGCGACCATGAGGAGTGGAAGGGACCAGCCTACCAGGCACCAAAGAGCAAAAAACATATCGTTAAGTGCCCACCCTCCTGCCATGATCGCTGAGGACAAAAGGGTACCGAGGCAGACAGAGCCGAGGAAACTGATGGCGTCCAGTCACCAAACAATAAAGTAGCTGGGATCTTAAAGGCTAGAAGGTGAACAAGTGGCCATCCAGCGCAGAAACAGCAAAGC
>PVJH01007716.1:0-90629 GCA_004026705.1 Nesogale talazaci
CCGTTTGCTGCCTGTAACCAATAGTCTGGATTGCTCTACAAAGGACTCCAGTGAGTTGCACTGAGCAACCTGTATTGTATTATAGTTAACTTTTTCTCTTTTTCTCTTATATACTTTTCTCTTTATATATAAATATATAAAAAATAATTACTAGTGTCCTGAATTTTATTTCTCTAAGAGAACCCTGTCTGACACACCAGATAATATTGTCAACTATGATTCACACAAAATTCTCTCCTGAATACTTAAAGTTTATCATTTCTGTTTAGGTGTCACCGATTGGAAGATGAGTATCAAAAAGTGTCACATTATTGGAACAAAATGTTCTTGTGTTTAGGGAGGCATATTTTTTCTCCCTCCCTCCCCTATCCTCCTTTCCTTGTGAATCCTTGATCAAGTATATATTATTGTTGTTATTTTTTATTTACTTTTGGGGGCATCACTGCCCTCTGCTGGGACTGGGAGGCCCAGCCTTGCTCCTGGAGAGCTGCTGCTGCATTTGAACCACTAAGCCAGTGGGCGCCAGTCCTGCACTCAACCACTGTGCCACAGGGGTTCAGCCACTTATTGTTGCTATTTTATGTCTGTCATTGTCCATTGTCTCCCATCACCCACATTTCCAAAGTCCATATGCCATCTTAATATTTTAGCACATAAAATATGTACATTGGCCTCTATACATTTCATTATAAATTAATATATTTACATATATAATGCTGATACCTACACCTCTAAATAGCTTTTCTATTTCTATTTCTTTTTTTTCTATTTCCTTTTACCTTCCTCCTGTTCACTTGGTTCTTGGAAATTTCTCTTTGATACATTGTACTGATCAAGCCCCACCAGACTTTCTTGCTATCATTTTTAGATTTCTTGTTGTTCCTTCATCCCTGTGTTGTTGTCTCTTGATAGTCTTTTCTCCCTTTATATTTTTCTATTAGCTTTCTATTTATAATCTTGCTTCTCATGTAATAACAAATATTTTGTTATCAAATTTTCCAGAGATTGATTTTTTTTACTACTATTGTCCTCTAGTAGAAAGGGAGGAAAGTTGAAAGAGGGAGATTGAGAAAGAAATGACAATTTTACATTGAATTCACTTCCTGTGTAGGATTTGTGCCTCCATATGCACCCCCTATGCTGCTCTTTGCTCCAGGAAGCCCTCTGTGTGGATTACAATGAGCTCCTTGGGCTTCTTCATTTGGTTATTTGGAAGTTGTCTCAGAAAATTGGAAGAAAAAGAGTCTGGCTAGAATCTTTACTTCCTCACATTCCCTGGCAATTGTTTTTCAGTGAATAATGTGTTATGAATGGTCACTTCTCTGAGCAATGCAGGTTATTTCATTTTGATCTCTTTCAAGTATCATACAACTCTCCCCCTTCGTACATATTCTCTACCTAAAATAGCAAGTATTCATGTATGAATAATTCCATATTATTGCAATATCTTTAGTGGATATCCTAGGTTAATAATACACTTCTCAAATGATCCTATTTTAAGTTTGTAAAGTGTTTCCTTTTAGAATTTTGAAAGCTTATTCTCTATTATCCTTTTCAAGGATCACAATTGACTGCTACAATACTGAATAATCTGAAAAGGAAAGTAGAAGAGCTGAAATCATACAGAAGCAATCCTAATTATCGAATTGACTTAGAGATGTTTATTCTTGCCTGGTGCATTTTGTGGAAATTAGGTAATTGTCCATTTAAGGATTAAGCATGTAGGGGGGGAGTCTAGCCTGTCAATCAGGTCATAGCCAATGAGGCCTCTGTGTGGGCATAGCCTTCTCCTAAGGATTCTGGGAACTCTAGTATTTCCTCCTTGGAGGTGGGAGGCTGTCTGCTCACACCCTGGGAGACATAGCAGCTGTTAAGACACATGGATTCACCCTGGTGCAGCTCTGGGTGCTGGAGAAGCCAGGCAGAGACCCCTGCCAGTGTTGAGATGTTTCTAATACCACGGGGTCCAATGACTTGGTAGCCAATGGCCTGTGGTCTACATTCAGCATCATTGCATGTGTTTTGTGAGTCTGGAAAGGGCTTTATAGATTGCTGTCAGACATATGGGCTAATATTGGACTTATCGACTTGATCTGCACTGGGATGTTTACTTAATGCACAAGTACCATTTATATAACAATCTCTCTTACATGCGCCTGTGCACTTATGAATTTATTTCTTTAGTCTCCCCAGACTAACATGCATATGGAAACTGATTATGTGAATAAAAGAGATTCACTTTGCTCTTCTAGAATTCAGTTTCTTCAGTTCATATTTATCTATTCAAATAGGCCATCTCCAGATTTATTTGCATAGATATATATATAGTGAAAAAATAAGAAAAAGGTACTATGATTTAACCTCACTGTTTCTCAAGTTTATGTATATGTACATTAAAGGTAACAAACTATTAGTCGATAAGTCATCGAGTTATTAGAGCTATGTGCAAACTGTTGACTACATAAGAGTCCTTGGTATATTAAAATTTTAGTGATGCTTACATGGTTTTAAGCTATTCCACTATATGATAATTTCAAACACACGAAACCTGGGGGTATGCAATGTAAAATGCAATTGTAGGCCAAATTTGCAGTATACTGATCATTCAGCAAAGGAAACAGGGGAAACTCTGTCAAATGCTGATATCCAGAAGGAATTTAGACAGCTTACTCTTGAGGAAACAATTGCAGAATTGTGGTAAGAGTATATGGGTACTTACATCAGTCTGATGGTCCATTACATCCCTCAAGGACATGGCAGTGACAGAGCTGTCAGCCAAATCTATCATTCCCTAGTTCTTGACAATCTAAGCACACTAAGTGAATTTCAGCATCTTAATAGTTATATTCCCAGTCCTCAAAGACAGAAGTGTGTGGCAATCATGTGCTTATGTTAATTTTATGATTGAAATGTAGGGGTGGAGTCTAGCCTGTTAATCTGGTGATAGCCATTAAGTAGCCAAGGAAGCCTCTATGTGGCCATGGCTTTCTCCTGAGACTTCTGAGAAATCTCATATTTCCCTCGTGAAGATGAGAAGCTATCTTCCCCAGTTGTTGGGAGTTAGTCTCAGAGGCGATTAATCACGGACAAGACAAGATGGCAGCATCTGAAAAGCTGGAGGAGCTGGTGGAGAGCCCACACAGTTTTGTCCTGATGGAGCCAGATGTCTGAAGCTGGAGCGGCTTGCTCTTCATGGACCCTGAGCCCTGGAAGCGAGGAGCCATGGGGAGATCTCTGCCAGTGCCGGGATTCTGCACCCACTGACTTGTGACTTCGTGAATCAGAAGGAGACTTTGTAGACTGATTTCGGGCATATGGGTTAATATCGGACTTATGACTTTGTACTGGACTGGATTGGGATGCCTTCTTAGTGTCACATTCCTTTTGTATATAAACCCTTTCCTTATATCTATATGCGTGTCTTTGAAATTTATTCCTCTAGTCTACCCTGGCTGACACAAGTGGTTTACAGTTGTAAAACCCAGTGAAAACAGAATGGTTACACAACTGACAGTAAAGGAACACAATAAACCACCTCATGGTCTCACACATGAAGATTTATTTCATAAAAATAAAAATTCCTTATACATAAGAGTATATGTTGAAGGATTCCTACTGGAACACTATTTATAGTAGTAGACAGTTATAAGCAACTTCAACAATTCAGAAATAGAAAATAAACCTATACCATATAAGACCATGCAGATGTTTGCCCAATGAATTGGATGCTCCTTTTCTGACTCAGAGGAACATTCTTAATGCCGTTAAAATGCTGATTGGAACACTTAGTAGTCACAGAAGTAAAAAATATTAGCATCAGGAAAAGTTTAACTTAAAAATATACATTATGATATGTAAATGATAAATACCAGGCTGTTGATTTGTTATTCAATGCAAACCTTTGTTAAGATATGCCAAAATCCCAAACACCCCGACCTTAGGTTTTGACTTATAGTGACCTCAGAGGCATGATATAGCTGCCCCAGTGTTTCCTAGTGGAACAGAAAGCCTCATATTTTTCATGGGAAGCTCCTGGTGGAGTCTAACTGCTAACCTTTCTGATAATTAAAAAGAATAGTGTGTATATTTTCTTGTCAGGTAAATGAATACCACCACATAAATCCACTGACACACTCTCTCTGTGAAAAAAAAGATGAAGAACTTTAGTGTTCTGGAAGTGTGAAGTTTATGTCTGTGCATATTAAGTAATTACATTCTGTATAAGAAAAAGTGAAAGTCAAAACCTCACCTTCATTGATTAAACAAGTTCTGATATTCCTTGTACTGAAATGATCTTCTGTTCTTTAGATTTAGGGAGGTTCTGAGTTACTGATAGGGTTCTAAGTTCTTTGTCATTTTTGAAGGAGTGAATCACTCAATGTTGATAACAATTTATTAGGTTCAGTGAGTTATGATGAACTAAGCTTCATTTTTGGTAGTTTTAGGGAAAACGATGCTTTACTGGAAAGGTATTATTTTAGACAATATGTAAGTTATTTAAATTGGATGTCCTGGATCACTTCATGTGTCAATTCAGATGAAGGGATCATGAACAAGCTTTCCAGGTATGAGACTCATTTCCTGTCACTGTTGTACCTGCCGGGAGTTAACAGAATGATGCTGGATAATGACACTTCCCACTTCCTGGAAGGGGTTTACATGTGTGCATCGGGATTAACCTCCTCCATTTGCTCTGGGATACGTTTATTAGATTTACCAAAACCATCAAGCTAAATTTTGATTCTTGGAAAATGAACTTGATAAGCTAACATGAAATTACAATTATGGTCAATTTCATACTACCAGGTCTCCTGCTGGGATATGAGTGGAGCAAAAAAAAATTATGTACTTATATTTGACTTCATGCCACATGTTTAGATTTTCGGTTTTATAGAGCCATGCTTTTCTTCTACACTTGATGCAGTATAGTTGGAAAATTATAAAATTTTTGTAGCATAAATTTTAAAATATATAAGTATTTCTATTATATCATTAGAACAAATGACAATAACTTTAAAACCGAATAGTCACCATCTTCAGGAACAATACCTTTTAGATCAGACCTTCAAGACTTTTAGGCATACAGGAAAAATACATTTTATATCTCAAACAAACAACAAACCTAATTTTTGTCATCACATGTTCCCATGTATTTAAAAATATATTTAAAATATATACTAATGTATATCTACACATAATCCTAAAATACTATTTAAAGTTCATAGCTGGCCATTCAATTCTATCTGATAACTGCAAGATATGGAGATTTCAGGGAAAATGCCACAGGGGAAATTAATTTAATGTACTAATTTATAATTTTTCAAAGAATTATTTCTTTTTTAAGAGAGATAATTAGAAAATCAAAATGCTGTTCTCCTCGATGTAAAAGCAAAATAGAAGAATAAGAAAATGAGTTCTGTGCTATTGTGAGTGTGCTGCCCATTTTACCACTTCTAAACAAACATTTCTAAAGATCAACCCACAAGTCAAATGTGAGTGAGTGGCAGTGAACCCCCACCCTGTCACAGAGAAGTGGTTGACCACTGGTACTGGTTGCTTGGCTTGGAGATGATAAGGTTGCAGGTAGAAACAAGCATCATGCTTCAGGAAGGATAATGCTTCCTGTTTCTGTGTGTAGTCTCAGCCCTTAATTTCTGCATGCTGATCATGGGTAAATACTTCAATAGTCCCTGCCACATAGAATGGGAATATGAGTATAATTCAGGAGTGGATGCCAATAGACAGGAAGAGAACTGATCAATGTCTGGAGTTCAGGTAGAGTTTGGAGTTTAATTATACTCTTGAAGCCATCTGAAATATTTATACTTAAATGCACATGAAAGTCCAATGATCAGTCCTGTTAATATGGCACCTTTGTGATTGATAGGGCTGGTTGAGGAAAATGTGGTCTGCATTAAAAGTCAACAGACTTTCCTTAATTTCTCAAATTCCTTCAAATGGCATTAATCCTATTTCTGTGTCCCACCACAAGACAGTTCTCATCAAATTGGCAAAAGTAATTATCAACTCTTGACAAGTGGCTCCAAAGGGATTAAACACATATGATCCATTAACTACAAAGTTGATACATTTTGATTCCAAAAGGGTTAACTGGATCCATTAACTGCCAAGTTACTAATTCTTCTACTTCACTGATATCTAAAGTGTCTGGAAAAAAGTTATCCCTTGTAGTTCATTGGGGCTCTTTCTGTTTCCTCTCATAGCAAACTTACCCTATGATGTTATACTAAGGGACTAAGGACTCTATTCAAAGCCCAGAGTTGTGGAGAAGAAAAGTATTAATATTCCAAGTGGGTGACTGGGAGTAAGGTTGGCTAGGGCCACTCTGCTTGTCTTCCTTGGTTCCTGGTTTCGTTTATTTATTCTGCTATGAACGCAGTATGACATAAAGTTCTTTGGATCAGATGAATTATGCAATATAAAGGAGAGTGCTCCTTTCTCAAAAAGAATTGTATCTGAGTTGGTGCCACAGCTCATCATTAAGGATGGTAAGCGTGTTTTTATTTAGTACATAGCTTGGGAGTAGTGGTGATAATTTTGTAGATGTCAACTTGACCTTTTTCACTGTGACAACTCTTGACTCCTAGACCATGGGTTAAGTCCAGGCATTGGAAGAGGGTTTGTATGGCATATTTCAATGTGCATCACATTTAGCTAGGGCATGGATCTGAATTCAGTGGCTATTATATTAATTTACTAAGGGATGATCATTTGGTGGGAATTCATTTTTCAATCAATTTCTAATTTAACCAATTTTTTCTTCACATTATTTAACAGTGAGATAGAAATGGCCTTTGTGGTCCAAAACAAAGCTATCTGTGTGGGTCAATATTTTTTACCAGATAGTGATCAATGTGGTGAATATAATTCATCTTTATTTGTACTTTCCACACTATTTCTTACAGAGAGTGACAATAGTCTTTGATTTATGAGCAGGTAACTCTGCACTACCTGCCTACCATGCCAATACTATGCTGTTATTACTGGGGTCAAATTGAGACCAAACAGAAAGGGGAAAATACATGAAACATTGCTATGATTTCACAGTGCCAGTATAAGATACTTATTTTTCTTAAACATTAGTTTTGATGCTTATGTGAAGTCTATCTGTGCTCTAAGGAAAGTATTATTAGCCAATCATATTACCTGTGTCAACAAAATGTGCTGATACCAGGAGGGGAAGGGGAAGGTTGGGAACAGAGGGATAACTGATCACAAAGATCTCTATATGCCCCTCCCCGGGGGATGGACAACAGAAAAGTAGGTGAAGAAAGATATTGGGCAGTGTAAGACATGAAAAAATGATAATAGTTCATAAATTATCAAGGGTTCATGAAGGAGGAAGGGTGAGGCTGTGAAGGGGAAAATGAATAGCAGATACCAAGGACTCAAGTAGAAAGAAAATATTTTGAGAATGATAATGGCAACAAATGAACAAATTTGCTTGCGCAGTAGGTGTATATATAGATTGTGATAAGAGTTGTACAAGCCCCCAATAATTTTTTTTAATGTACAAATTTTATCAGGTGTAAATCAAAGTGTAACTTCAAGGTCTTATTCAAGCACATTTCAGGTAAATATGAGTACTCAGTCCATTTCATGGCAGGGTGACTGCTTTCCATATCAGTTATCAGGGAAAGGAGCTAAGAAGAAGAAAGGAAGATAAAATCATGGCCATTGTGGAAGCTAAATAGAAAATACAAACACAGACTTCTCTGATTGCATGTGTATTTATGAGCCTAAAGAAAATAGAAGGCTACAGAACATGTCACATTAATAACCAATCACCACTGCAGGCTGGCTCTTCATTCATGAGAACCCACAAGCTATTCGACACAGAGAAAGAGCCCTCAGAGAGGAAGAACAAAAGCCTGCCACGGGTGATGGCCTCACCAAGGAGTCCTAATTCACTTACCCTGGGCTTCTAGATTTTTCTTTTGTTTGCACCAGGTTATGGACACTATTATGGATGTTTCTGTTTTGCTGTTCTGCATCTGTTGCTAACACAAACAAAGCCTCTGGCTGCTTTATTTATACCTTCTGCTTGCAAGAAAGAGCTGATGGCTCTCAGCCCTGTGACGGCACATCTCGTAGCAACACACGGTTGTTATCGTAAATAAGTGAGAGTAACCCTTCTGACTCTCCTGATGCGAGAGGACAATGTCATTGCCTACACAAGCAGAACTACAGGTGGGAGCATGGAACCCAAGGAAATATGCGTGGTAAATATTTAAAAAGGGAACTTGGGTAAAAATTGTCACTGAGGAAAAAAAAAATATATATATATAAATCGGACATGGTGGGTCATGGAAAGGATAGTTCAAAACACTTCCTTAAGTAAGAAATAAATGCAGAAGAGATTTAAAGAATACATTGGTACAGTGAACTTTATAATCTCACTGCTATCAAATTGATTTTGACTGATACATACCTGATAGGGAAAATAATTATATTTCTAAGTGAAAATAAGGTAAGTCTCCTGTACAAAGCTATTCAGAGTGTGGAAAAGTATAAGTACTACTTTGAGAACTAATATGTGCCTGACCCAAGGCATGGTATTGGTCATTGCCTCATATGCATGTGAAAACTAGACATTGGATAGAAAGACCAAAGAAGAATGGAAGCAGTTGACATGTGGTTCTGCAGAAGAATGTTGAAAGTACTATGGACTGCTAACAGGAGAAACTGATTTGTCTTGGAAGAATTATGGCCAGAATTCTCCTTGGAGGCAAGATGTCAAGACTTCTTCTTACATACTTTGGACATATTGTCATCCCTATAGAAGGACTTCATGCTTGGTAAAGCGGAAGGGCAGTGGCCATGAGGGATTTCTAAGAAGATGGATCAACAGTGTCTGTCGCAATGAGTTTAGGCATAGAAGAATTGTAAGGCTGGTACAGGACAATGCATTGTTTTGTTCCATAAGCCATAACTAACTTAATGTCCCCCAACAACAATAGCTAGTTAAAATAAGTATATGTCTATGTGTTGGGTGTGAAGTTCCTGAATTGAAAATGGTTGAGAACTCAGCTACTGACTAAACATTTGAAAGTCCAAGTTCACTCAGAAGTGCCTAAACATGAACAACTTGCCAACCTACTTCTGAAAGATCAGAACACGGCCCAGTTCCCTTGTATATACTAGTCAGAAGCAGCCCCAGCAGAGGGGTTTTGGTTGTTGGTTTATTGGTTTCCTGTATGCTTGGTAAGGTTGATACAAGAATAATAACACTGACCAGCCTTGTGATGTTTTCCAGTTGGTCACGTTAAGCTGGTTAGAAATGGAAATTAAACAATTTGAAAAATACGAAAACTCTCACGATTGTGTTAGAGCACGCTGCTGCAACCTCTACAAGGGTCTTCTCTTTCTCACCATCCTTCCATGTCACCGAGGAGGATGTCTTTTTCCAGGGAATGGCCTCTCTTAACAACATGCCTCAAGTAAAATGAAGCCTCACTATCCTCCCTTCCAACAAGCATCCTGGTTGAATTCTTTCCAAGAAATCCTATGGGGTGGCTCGACTCTGTGTTAAAGGGTGGTGATGAGTCAGAATCGAGCCAGTGGCTGTGGAGGATTGCTTTAGCCCACCTTGTGCCCATTTTTCTCTTTCATTTCCTCAATGCCTCTTTTTTTGCCTGTGCCTTCCCATTGTCTTCCTCCTATGTTGCTGGGAATTTGAAAACACGAAGTAGCTGGTGTATTGGTTGCATGTATTTACACTATCATTATCCTATAATGTCAAAGTTATAATAATAGATAAGCCTATTTTAAATGAATTATAAATATCAAAAAACCAGGTTAGTCCATATCATTCTCATAATGTTAAAGTTATCATAATAGATAAGGTTATTTTAAATTAATTATAGACATCAAAAAACCAGTTTAGTCCACATCATGTGCTATTTTGCTTGTTTTGACTCATATTTAGAGTTTTCATTTTAATATCTGCTATATGGGTTTGACTAAATATATATTTATATAAACTTTAAGTAAAATAGTATATATAAATGTAATATATATTCTTTATCTATATATTTGCCTTATACCTACCACATAGTATATCTATTGTATATATACATATGTATTTGTGTTCTGAACTGGATCACTATCCCAATACTATGAAAAATACATCCATCTTACTTCAATGGGAAAATGATAATTAAATATTTTTCATATTTTTCAAAATGTATTATATATATATCTGTGCCTGCATATATATAGAGAGAGCATACATATGAATATAGAACAAGAAAAAAGAAGATTAAATAAAAGTTCTGGGTGTATTTTTAGTACTACTGTTTTTTGTTCTGTTTTTTAAATAGAAAACAAATTTTATTTTCCATGTAAGAACATTTTGACAACCAAACTTCTAGGTTTGGAGCATAAGGTTTGATGAATTGGCATAGCTTAGAGACTGGCTTTTTAACAAGCACCAAGTGGCAGGCTAGACTAAACCTGGAACCCAAATGTTTTTCTCACTGATTGTTACTCCTACCCTGGATTGGTTGTATTTGTCAGTAAATCTAAACATTCAATGAATTAATTTAATGAATTTATCAGTAAATTTAAACATCTAATGAATTTGAGAGAGGGGAATTTGGAGGGCAATAAAGTCTAGAGATAGGATCATAACTTACTATTACTTATGTGGGCTTATGAGGAAAATGATGACGTAGAAAATCTCCTCAGGAATTTTCCAGTGCAATTCAAGCTGGCATGATCTACATCTACTGAAGACAATAATCTTTAGCTATATTTATATTTTTAATATCACAAAGTTCAGGGATTTTTTTAAATTAGGGGAGTTCTGATTTTCCCAAGGTGCCCTTTCAAAGTGTGCACATTCCTTACTGAGCCTGAAAAATAAAGAAGCCATCTGTCATCTCTGATGTCATCTGTGATAGCAAACAGCTAGGCAAATATTAAAATAAATACTCAGAAGCAACATTGAAAATATGAATTATAAAACGTATTTATAGTTATTCTTTGGAATTTTCCAAGAGAGAAAGGTGCTTTCCCACCCTTATCTTGTGTAATTTTCAAAACTCGCTGGAGTTTGGTGACCAAAATAAAATAAAGTAAGAATTCCCAGCGGGCATTCTGGGAGGTTGAATTGAATCTTGGCTCACACAGATTTCCTCGTAGCTGATGGATGCAAGTGTCCCGGCCTGGAGAGTTTCCTCCAGTCCCCTTCCTTAACATTGTCCTCACTGCAACTGCTGATCTCTGGGAAGAAGTTGCTGGAACTCCTATTCTAGACATAGAAAGACTCTTAGGGAGTTGAGTTGGAATTGACTCGATGTCAATGACTTGCGTTGTTAAGAGGACTAACAGATGGGAGTTTTGTGGCATAGTGGGTTATGCTTTGGAGTTCCTTCTTCAGGGGCAGCCGTTGCAACTGACCGGCCACTCTGAAGAAGAAAACTGAGGCTTTCTGCTACATTAAATATGTATAAGCATTGCTTTGCGTTCGCATCAACTCATTTCTAGTGAGGGTTATCGTTTCATTTTTTTCAAACCCTACATCATTCTTTCCTTTATTTTCTCCTTTCCTCTTTCCACCTTCTCTTTCCATTTTCTTTCAGAAACAGAGAGATTTTACAGAGTTAATAATTCCTATGCCATAAATAGAACATGCATTTCGAAATCACTACTTTTTCCAGTTCAAAGGGACAGTTCTAGTCACGTGATTTCCAGCCGGTCTTCCTTGCACTCATGGCATATTCGAGTCTGCACAGTTTTAATTCCCGTATGTGTCATTCTAATCGGAACTCTTAGTCCACGTGATGTTTAATTGGTTGCAGATAGCTTGCAAAACAAAACAGACACCTCGCTCTCAAAGACTTGATTGACTCTTAAAACACTGCATTTTTAATGGCTATACATTTTGGAAAGCAGATTGCCTTTTTCTTTCCTATTTTTGCATGGACCTTTTGGGTAGACTCAAGTAATCAATGGTAGCCCAATGGTAGCCCAGCATGAATGGTTTACTTTACACACACGCCTCACTGTTCTGCAATATGGTCTTTATTTCTTTTTGTGGCTTAAGATCCCCCCCCCCCCCACTTTGCTGTTTGTACAAAGAGCTGGAAAGTGATATTATCAGAAGGGCTTTGGTGATGAGACACATTTTAATAATTTTTATAAAGTGTAGTACTTGAAATTTCGAAAATTTGATCAAGAGGATTAAGCAAAATTCTCTATTAATATTTTATTGATAATACATTTATAATACATTTCATAATATACAATATGGATTCCTTATTTTCTTTATTCTAAATACAGTATACTAAAAAAATTAAATTTCAATGTTGTTTTTTTTGGTTTTTGGGGCATCACAAATTTCAATATTTTTATATAAAAGGCATATCAGTTTTTAGTAGAAAATTTTCATTTTAAGTTTTTTGGTACTTTTTGGAAATTAGTCTTCAGAGGATTTTAGTAGTATAGTCAATGGACATAAGTGGTGACAGTATAACTGCAATGCTTTATGTTTCGGAGGAACATTCATCTGTATAATCTCAATTGAGGTTCATTGTTGTGTTAGTCTGGGTAGACTCAAGAAGCAAATTCATAAACATGCATATGAATAAGGGAAAATTTTATATACAAGAGGAATGGAACATTGAGAAAGCATCTCAACCCAGTCCAGTCCAAGGTCATAAGTCTGATATTATCCCATATGTCTGATACCGGTCTATAGAGTCTCCTTCATACTCAAAAGGCACATGCAATGACACCAGGATAATCACAGGCCAGTGGGTGTGTAGTCTTGAGTATCCATCCAGTGGCAGTAGAAGCATCCTGGCGCTGGCAGGGGTCTCCCTATGGCTTCTCATTTCCAGGGCTCAGGGTCCATCAGCAGTATCCATTTATGGGAGAAGCATCTCAGTGTTGGTAGGGATCTACACATGACTTCTCTGGCCCCAGAGGTTTGGTTCCATCAGGGTAAACTCATGTGGCTTCTCTTCCGGCACTTCCAGTCTCTAGAATCATGATTGATCAACATGCTGTCATCTCAACTTTTCAGTAGTTTGTCTCCAAGGATTTGAGTCAAGTCTTTCTTCTCCAATTGGGAAATACTGCAAGACTTCCCAGAATTCTCAGGAGAAAGCTATGCCCACACAGAAGCCTCATTGGCTATCACCAGATTGACAGGCTAAACTCCACCCCTGCACTCCCAATCATGAAACTGACATCAAATACACACTCCCAATCATGAAACTGACATCAAATACATGACAGCCATAATTCTCATCCTATAATTGATCAGTCCATTATGATTTTCTTATTAAAATCAACATTTAAGAATGTTAAATAACTTACTTATAGCCATAAAGTTAGTTAGTGGTTCAGTTTTCAGATCAAGCAAGCTTCCTAATTCCAAATAATTGGTCAGTGTGTTAGACAGGTGTTCTCTAAAGAAACAGAACTAGGAAATTTCATGATTTTATAGATAGATGATAAATAGATAGATAGAGCACGAAGAAATATAACCGCTAATTACTCCACACAACAATACAGAGGATTCCGTTCAACTCACTTTCATGGAATAGTTAATGTCCTGGAAGTCCTTCAACTTACGAGGCTGCGGGATCCAAGGTCAAGGACACAGACAGCTGAGTCTTCCATAGTTCAATACAGATAATCCAGCCAAATACAGAGAACAGCAGGGTTGGTCACCAACAGGATTCAACTCTTCCAAGCTCAAGCGCTGTATACACCAGCAGCAAAGGAACTTCAAGTTCTAGTGACATCATCCACAGGTTGTGCGTCCCACAGGTAGTGTAGCTCACAAGTTGAGACAGGAAACTAGCTATGGCAACCACGTGATGGTCTGATCACCAGAGAGGAAAAGAGGTAGGTGGGGTTTGCCAAGACACCATGACTTTATTAAACCTATATGTTCCTATTGGCTATGTTGGCACAATAAACCTACATATCATGGTCAGGAAATAAATACCTGTTAAGTGGCTATAATGCACTAAAATTTTTCTATTTAATATGGCTGGACTAGTAAATAAAAAAAGTCTTTATCTTTAGGTAGGTATAGATAAAACAGTAACCCAAAGCAAACTAGCTAGCCAGCTATAGGAAAATGCAGACATGATTTATGTGTGAGAAAACAAGATAGCCATGGGAAATTGTCAATACATATGATTCTTCCAGCCATAATTTCTCATGTCATGTTATAATTTTGCCCTCTATGCTGGCAAAGGATTCTGGTGGCATCCTGCTATATACGGGGTGATGATCCACAAAGAGAGCAGGTCAAAATGATCATTTGAAACCACCAGCCATTCATTGAGAAATTGATGGAGCTATCCACTCCTGCAAAGAGGCAGTCTCTGAAACTCAGAGGGGCAGTTTTACCCTGTTCTGTGTGATTTCCTTGAGTCAACATCAACTCTATGACAATGAATTTTGGTTTATGCCTGTGGCTGAGTTCATTTTGGAAGGAGTTCTTTGTTATAGGATTAAGGTGGCTTAATCCTGACCTTAGTAGGTGTGAACCAAGTCATACCCTTGTTTCCTTGGAGGGGGAGGGGTTATCTTTAAGAGTACTTTAATAGAGGGTACGACTTAAACCACTATCCTTTGCTTTCCTGGGGATACAGTCTGCTTACAAACAATCACACCACCATCAAAAATATCCCTCAGTGAGAAAATGTCATTTATTACACAGAGAAAACTAGCATGACCATTTGGAAGAACAAAGCCAAGATGGCTATGTGAAGTGGTCAAGGTCACCTAGACCAAATTCACCAGAAACTGGCACAGAGATCAGAGAAGCAGCATTAAGATTATAGGGTATCTTCTCTTGATCTGGTCTAAGACTAGGGGATCACTGTGTGACAGGGTTGCTAACTTTCTGAGCTATTGAAACAAGGCCAAGGGACCCCATGGCTGAGAGATCACTGACTGTATACTTACTGTTTGCTCATCCTGACTTAAGATAACCTATTAACTTATCTAATAAAACCCGTTTACCATGAGTACTGGCTGTGAGGTCTATAGCCATTGCAATGAACTATTGAACTCAGCCTATGGAATCAGTCACGGGATGCTATGCAACTGTGGGATAGTGACAGGCAAGATGGATTCCTGAACCATAGAGGCAACGATCGAAAGGACCAGATGGTTGAGAAATTAAGAACCAGTGGCAGAGACAGCTGCCACGTGGCTGAGAGGCTGAGAACTAGAGAAAGACTTGGCTGCTGCATCAGGAGACCAATGCCTGAATCTTTACTGTTTGCTGACCCCGACTTGGGTCATCTTGGCTTCCCTTCTAAACCCATCCATTGTGAGTGTTGTCTGTAAGTTCTGGGTGGTCACTGCAATGAATTATCAAGCCCAGTTTAGAAGTAGAATGGTGTAAGGGGAATGGTAGGAGTGAGAATAGGGAAAGGAGGAAGGATCATGGGGGCTTATCTGACGCTTACCTCATGGTTATAGGGAAGTCAGAGAAGATCAGATATATTCACCTCCACTGGTGCTTAACATAAAATGTTTCACAGTGCAAAGAATTGGAGCATTTTATTTATGGTACTGGTGAAGATTATTGACTATAATTCAGTCCTGCAGACTAACAAATATTTAGTCTTAAGTTTCTTAGCAGCAGGATGGTGCCAGCTGAAACTCAAGTACTTTGGACAGGTTATCTGCATTATGAATTCCCATCATTTTCTTAAACACTAGCTAGCATAATGATTCTGCTAGAATAATTAGTACTGATAACATATTGATATGATTAGTATATCCCATTTTGGCTCATTTTCTAAAATTCTTTTTAGAACCTTTTGGATGTACCACAGGAACCGATAGACAGATTTTTAAGAGTACAGTCCTAATCATTTTCCTGGAGCTCTCTGAACATCAGGTATAAGAATACATTGAAAGCAGATTTGACAGGAAATTTAAACTCATTACTAAAATATGCTTCTGATGCTAGAACAAAACAAGGAGTGGTATAATTTTTCCTTCATTAGTGTAACTAATGATCCCTCTTTATATCTATGTCTTTGCCATGATGAAAGCAGAGTATCTGAATAAGAAAGGTTTGGAAATACTCACATTCACCTTTGTTTAACCTCTTTCTAGGACACAGAATAAAACCAATTTTACTGAAGAGCGTGATACTTTCTATTTGTAAAATATTATAAAAATGCAATGTTATAAAAATCAAAATGTTTCTATAAACTTTATGAATAAACTTAAAGCTCCTTAAAGATAGTTCATCTTATGTTTCCCATGGTTGAAACCTTTCCTAAAATCATATGAAAGGTAGAATAGGCAGTTACAATCTTCTCACTAGACTTTATCTCCTGCATTGATTTTTTTCATTTATAAATGCTACCATCTTTTCTATCCTCTTAGAACTGCCTTATTTCAAGCCTTTAAGACCCCAGATGCTATATCTTCTGATAGCCTTAAACATTATGCACCACTTAGCTGCCACTAGCTTAGAAGCAATAAAACCAAAATGGAAGAAGCACACCAGTCTATATGACCACGAGGTGTCAAATGGATCAAAGGGATCAGTTGTCAGGCTTCAAAGAACTAAAAATCAAAACATTGCATGCCCACCTTCCTGATATGATCACTGATGACTAATGTGTGTATAAGCAAATGTGATGAAGAAAGCTTATGGTGCCTGGTTATCAAAAAGATATAGCATCTGGTGCCTTAAAGGCTTGAAAGTAAGCAAGTAGCCATCTAGTTCAGAAGCAACAAAGTTCACATGGAAGAAGCATGTGTGACGATAAGGCGTCAAAGGGATCAGGTACCAGGCATCAAAGAACAAAAAATTATATCCTTATAAATAAGGGTGAGCACAGATTGGGGACCCAAAGCCCATCAATAGGTGAAGCGACATCCCCCTACAGAGGGGTCATAGGGAGGAGACAAGCCAGTCAGGGTGCAGTGTAGCAAAATGAAACATGCAACTTTCCTCTAGTACTTAAATGCTTCCTCCCACCCACTATCATGATCCCAATTCTACCTGAAAAATCCAGCTTTAACAGGGGATGTACACTGGAGCCAGAAACATGGGGAACTCAGGACAGATGGTCCCTTTAGGACCAGTGGTGAGAGTAGTGATGCTGGGAG
This sequence comes from Nesogale talazaci, assembly GCA_004026705.1. NCBI lineage: Eukaryota > Metazoa > Chordata > Mammalia > Afrosoricida > Tenrecidae > Nesogale > Nesogale talazaci. Next base: position 17,131 of record PVJH01007716.1, read on the forward strand.
GATGGAGGGAAGGCGGAGTAGAAAGCAGAAACCAAGTGCGGGGATCTACATAGAACCTCCTCCCTGGGGTGTGGGTAACACGGAAGTGGGTGAAGGGGTACATTGGACAGGGTATGATATGAGAAAATAATTATAATTTGCAAAATTTTAAGAGTTTATGAGGGAGGGGGAGTGGGAAGGAAGGGTCAAAATGGGGAGCTTATACCAAGGCCTAAGTAGAAGGAGGATGTTTTGAGAATGATGATGGTAATGGACGTACAAATGTGGTCTGAATACAATTGATGTATTTATTGATCATGATAAGAATTGTATGAGGCCCCAATAAAGTGATTTTTTAAAAAGAATTGCCTTATTTCTCCAGAATTTAGTTATTACATAAAATGTAGTCATATTTCACTTTATATTTGTTGTTTTGGAGGCCAATCAAATTTTGACAAGTCACAATTGCGAAAATGAGGACTTATAAGTGCTCCTGATTTTATACGACAGTATTTTCTGACCTCCATGTCCGTTGGCAACAGAAAGTTACATGGTCTTCTATGTATGGCTTTTTATTCTATGATAAAAAGAGTTGCTCTCCTTCCCCCCTCCTCACACACTGCCCCCACACTCAATTTTGCCCTGCTGGCAGAATAAAACCCAGAAAACATTAAGACTTTTCATTGTTTGAGAGGACTAATTAGAATTTTCAAAACTCACCAGATTAATTCACAACTATATCACTAGACCTTAATCCTGCATTGGAAAAATATTCTTTACATATTTTCTCCTAAGATTATGACAATAAAATAACTCATTCTGTCCACAACATTTCAAGGTTTCTGATGCAAGTCTATGACATGTATATCTAGGTTTGAAACCAATCTTAGTTCTCCTTCATTAGAACTTTATTCTCAGAATGTGTCATTCTCCAGGCCTGGATTTACCTGAAATCATTCCCCATTTCTCCATGATATTTTAAAGAATGGTTGAAAGCAGATTATGTTGATTACAATATGTTAATATTGCTTCCCTATCCATTATTTGTGGCCAACCTTCACACACTAACTTTTCATTCTAGGAATCATCTTCACTCCTCTTTCCCTAGAGTGTTGGAGTGTGAGTTCTGGAACAGGATGAAAGTACAGATATGCTTCTCTAGTATGGAGCCATCTGTTCTGTAATTGGTTCTTAAGTCAAATCAAGGTCAGGTTAAAGAGAAGCAGACCACTGTCATCTCCACAAGCTGAACAACTGACGTGAAGACTTTATCAGCCGTAGCTTTCAAAGAAGTTCGTGAAGTACTGTTCCATAAAAAAAGAAAGTAAAACATCTTATCTTGCTAGTTACAGCAAATGAAATAAGCTGTCACAACTTGTCTTTTACATTTTCACCAGGTGCTTTTTCATTTGAAAATATATCTGCAGGGGAAGAGAGAGAGGAGGGAGTGTGTGTGTGTGTATGTGTGTGTGTGTGTGTGTGTGTGTGAGAGAGAGAGAGAGAGAGAGAGAGAGAAGGAGAATTGGAGATTAGAATCATAAATAGGAGTCTAAATCTACTTTCAAGAGTGCAGGCTTGGAAACCTCACACGCTGGGTGGAGTCCCTTGTCATTGACATAAATCACATGGCTTATCTAAGACCACAGTTTGAGTACAGTTTACACAGAATAGAAATTAGTTTTAAATTTATAGGAAAGGGCTTTGTTTCTTACTAAGAACAGACAATTTAGGCTGTGATAAGAAAACTGCATGATTTATTCCAGTAATACTCAAAAATAGGAAAAATGTAGAAAAGTATAATAATCCACAGCAAACAATGCTGATTTCATTTCAGTTTATATGAATTCAAAGTCTAAAGGACTAGTTCAGTACAAACACAGTGTTATTCAAATAATAAAAACATATTCTTTAAGAAAGGAGTCCAAGTGGGGCAGTGGGTTAATTATGGAGTTTCTAATAAAAAAATTGTTAATTGAAATACAGCAGCCTTCCCTACAGGAGAAAGATGGAGTAATCTATCAAGTTGGAAACGCCAACAGGCAGTTTCTACTCTGTCCTTTACCAGAAAAAATTTGAAGGCCTATAGGTTCATCATAGAGAAGAAAATAAATCCCCCACTTCTTAAAAACTATCTTTACATTTTCTCAAATTGCAGAACATTTAAATGGGCCTCATGCACACTGCTAGACAATAGTTTGGCATGAGTATTTCCCCACACTTACTTCAGCAACATCTCCAAAGTAGCCACAAATATTACGTTGACTCATCAGATCCTTGGCTTTCCTTTCCTTTCTCTAACCTAACACTCTTTCACTCTCACTTTCCCTTCAAATGCATTGTCCCAACTGTTTGGAGACTCTCAAGTATGTATTTGTTTAACTTTAAAGAAAGATTCAGAGACGATAGACTATTATTTGTGCAAATAATGCTACAGGAAGTAGAAAATCAGAAGCCTAGCCAGATTTAAACGATAACTTGTCAAAATTTCTATCTGACCTGATGATCCCTTGCCCTTAGATCTGTGGATTTTCCCTTTTTTCCCCTGTTACCTGGGAATTTTTTTAAAAAAATCATTTTATTGGAAATTCGTAAATGTCATCCCAAACCCCACAGAGCTCCATTATGTCAAACACATTTGTACATTTGTTGTCATTATCATTTTCAAATCACCTGCTTTCTACTTGAACCTTTGGTATCAGCTCCTCATTTTTCTCTTCCATCCCTGTCCCCTCTCCCTTGCATATTCTTGATAATTTATAAATTATTATTATTTTGTCATGTCTTACAGTGTGCAACGTCTCCCTTCACCCATTTTTTTTCTGTTGTCCATCCCCCAGGGAGGGATTATATGTAGATTCTTGTGATCAGTTTCCCCTTTCTACCCCACCTTCCCTCTGCTCTCAGAGTGTCACCACTCTCACCCCTACACCTAAGGGGTTCATATCTGTGAATTTTATATTATGTTTTTGCTGTGAAAAGCTCAAAAGAGATGAAAAGCAGAATTTACAACTTTAGTTTACTTACTTTAAAAACCTTGGGTAGTATGTTAGTCCAGGTAGACTAGAGAAACAAATTCATACACATGCATATGGATATAAGGGAAAGGTTTATATACAAGAGGAATGGAACATTGAGAAAACATCCCAACCCAGTCCATTCCGAGGTCATAAGTCTGACATTAGCCCATATGTTCGATACCAGTCTACAAAGTCTTCTTCCGACTCACGAAGCACATGCAGTAGAGATGTCTGAGCCCTGGCAGGAGTCTCCCCATGGATCCTCATTTCCAGGGCTCAGAGTCCATCAGCAGTGTCCATTGGCAGTAGAAGCATCTCAGTGCTGGCAGGGGTCTCTCTGTGGTATTTCTGGCTTCAGAGGTCTGAGTCCATCAGAGCAAGCCCTACGTGGCTTCTCCTCCAGCTCCTCCATTCTCTAGGAAACAGGATCAATCAGCATGCTGTCATCTCCTCTTGTCACGAGTTCATCATCTCAGAGACTGACTCCCAGAGACTGAGAGTTGAGTCTCTCTTCTCTAATGGGGAAGTATCCCGAGACTTCCCAGAATTCTCAGGAGAAAGCCATGCCCACACAGAGGCCACATCAGCTACTCATCGGCTATCTCCAGATTAACAGGCTAGACTTCACCCCTACATCCCAATCATGAAATTGACAGCATGAATACATGACCACCACAGGTAGATAATAAGTTATATAATTATGTCTTAGAAGAGTGTACTGATATCCAGTTGGTTATACTAATTTTCAAGGCATTAATAATTCCCGAATTTGGAAATGCCATGGGAGTTCATGTTTTTGTAAAACAAAACAATATATTTCTGTTACAGTTTTGATCCTCACTAGGTGACAGAATTCCTCAATGGGAAACAGAATTAAAAGAAAGGCCTAGAATTATGATTCCACACACAGCCGTAAGTTGATTCTGAAGCTCATCCCAATCAGTGACCATGCGGCTGATTGCTTGTCCTGAGACTGAGTGACTAAGCATAGGCACATTGAATAACTTATAACAGTTTGAGCCTTAGGCACTTCTGCTGTGGGATCTTCCCTGGCAGAACAGAACTTATTCCATCATAAGAGATGCATGGTAAATATTTATCTTTCCGCAGTGATATTCTACTGATGTCTGAGTAAATTGAGAGATGTATGAAGACCCAGGGGCATGACAATGGTGTCCACAAAGACAAGGAAACTGGCATCTGAAATAAGGCTGCCCCTCTGGTTTCCTGAGCTCAGTAGAATCTCTCTTAGGTACGCAGGTGGCAAATGGAAAGGATCCTATAAAGAACTAATGGCTAAAGTATGTTTACCCTTGTTTTAGGGGAACTTTGCTATCTTCCAAGAGCCCAGTAGATATTTCCTATATCATCCTTGGGCTATACTGGTTGAACACCCCTAATTTGATTGCTCCCAAGAAGTGTTTCATTCTGCTGTACATTGTTTGCTGTAAGTTGAGGCCTCTCTTTGTTGAGGCAAGTGGCATTAGCTGGATTTAAGAATTTCACAGGCTTCATAGTGCCTACAAACTGATCATTCTTCTCCCTGCTCTAGGGCATTTGCCTAAATTGACCTTGGAACAGAAAGCATCATGACATAAATAGTGGTTCAGGGGTAGAGCTTCAAGGTGACACCTTGGGAGAAAAGTCAAATGAGTCCTTGGGAAATCCATGATCTGTTGCAGCACAGGAGCAGGAAAAGGAAAAGGTCAAAAAACAGGAGACGGGGCTTGTAAATATCCACAAAGAACCTCAAAAATATTTACAGGGATAATTTTGAGAAGGACATAAATAATAATGTGGGATACTAAGATGCAGATATTAATGTAGCTCCAATTAATGTGTGTGTGTGTGTGTGTGTGTGTGTGTATGCATGCCGGTTGAGAACTGCTTCCCATCTAACTTAAGAGGAACCTTGGACACATCTTTCAGAGACAATAAATTGGAAGTTATTTCTCAAGCCACCACATGTACTCTTTATGTACATATGTGATCCATTTAAGATTTGTGACGTTGTTTCATAGAGCTTACTTTCTAGAGTAGCAAAGTTTTATTTTCAATAAGTGAAGTCATTAGTAAAGAAGCATTTTTCTTTTCTTCTTCATAATATATTGTCACAGTTTCAAAATTTAAAAAAAAAAAAAAAAAAAAAGCTTTTGCTACAGAAGTAATACCGGCTTGGCCAGAACACAGATGAAGGCAAAGGAAATCTAAAGGGAATGTGTCAGCCATAAATTATCAGCTGTTCCTTCACCACTCACACACATGCACACGCAAGTGCACAAGCACATGGCCACGCACATGTACACACACAGCTGATAATGACGAGGATGTGCCAAACTCAGGAATCATTTTTAAAAATCTGAGTCTAGTCATGATTATGTAAGAAAATAATCATTCCCTTAAATTCCTTTTGTCTCCTATCTTCTTTCACAGAAATTCATTTGCCTAATTGTAATTTCAATGAGTAACCACCGTGCTTTGGGAATTATTTTTTTCTAGTTCTTAACCTGATGTGTGAATTGCATGATTATATGACAGACTGATGATAACAATGAGATGGAGTGTAAATAAGTTGCTTTTAAGACTGATACTTGTAGTGGCAATGTACTACCTATCATGTGGCATCACGTGATACATGTTGAACTACAAGGTGGGTAATTCAAACCTGCCAGCCTGTTTTGGGGAGAAAGATGAGGCTCTCTGTTTTATCATGATTTATGGTCTAAGAAACCCGAGAAGGGGGTCATTTTTGTGTAGGAATCCAGTCAATGGCAGTGGATTATAGTGGACATGAGCCGGACACCGTTTAAATATATTGTTATTTCTTCCAATGACTTGTTGCTGCTGATGGATGGTGGACCATCTGTCATGTGAGTCAGCGCTCTTATCTCTAGTTTACAAATCAAGAAACAAAGGCATATCAAAAGTAGGTAACTTGTGCAAGGTTAGGCAACTACAATCCATGGCCAAATAGACCACTAACTTAATTTACTAATTCTCTCACATGCTGTAGGTGAACAGCATTATTTGCATTTGATGTTCTTTATCTAACTGTATTTTTTCTTATGAATTTTAATTTTGTGATTTTATTCTTTTACCTAGGGCATGTATATTAGGGCTTGCATTTAAAACTACAAGTTGACAACTGTCCTAGAGAAATGCAACTCTGAAAGATAACAGTCATTGGCAATGACTCAATTCAGAAATTGAATCATGAGTCTTCAATGGTAAATCACATTTTGGGGGGGGGCATCATTGCCCTATGGTGATCGTGGAAGCTACCCAGCCTTGCTCCTAGAGAGCTACTGCTGGATTTGAACTGTCAAGTCCGTGAGCTGCAGTCCCACACTCAACCACAGTAAATCACATTTTTACTGATTTTTTAAAAACTGTGCTTTTTTTTTTCCCCTCACATCACTGCCCTGGCAGGAAAAGGACGTCCACTCTTGCTCCTGGAGAGCAGCTGCTGGCTTTGAACCATCAATCCTATGGGTCACAGCTCCACACACAACCAGGCTCAGCTAAAATTGTATTTGTTTTAATGAACAGATTTAACTTTTAATTTGAATCAGAAAGAATCCTTACCATAGCTAATGTAATGTTTTTATCTTCAATTTACGAAATGTTCTTCAAGTACCTCAGCGGACTCAGGTTGCACATGTCCTTTTGCATTTGGCTAACTTCACTTAGCATAATTTCCTCCAGTCCTTCCCATGCAGTGATGTGCTTCATACGCTCATCACTGCTTTTCAGTGATGCATAGTATTCCATTGCATGTATCTTCCACAGCTTTATAATCCATACATCAGTTGATGGAAATGTGTACTGCTTCCAACTCCTTGCAATTGTGAACTGTACTGTGATAAACATTGGAACACAGATGTCTGGTCATGGTTTGCTGCTTGTCTCTTTTGTGTATATAACCAGTAGGGGGATTGCTGGGTTGTTTTGAACATTGCCAAATCAATTTTTATAGTGATTGTACATACCTACAGGTCCACCGGCAGTGGATGAGAGTTCCTATCTCCCCATAGCTTCTCTAACACTTGCTTTTTCTGATTTTTTGAATTGGGCTATCTTTGAGAGTGTTAGGTTAGTTTTGATTTGCATTTCTCTTATGGATAACGATTGAGAACATTTTCTCATATGTTTATTGGCCATTCACATTTCTACCTGTGTGAAACTTCTGTTCAGGTCCTCTGCCCACCTCCTCAGTGGGCAGTTAGTTTTGTTCTTTTTGGAAGCTATCAGGGTATTGTAAATTTTAGTAATAAGGCCTTTATCCAATTTGTCATTGCTCAAGATGTTTTCCCTGTCTGTTGGCTCTCTTATTACTCTCTTGGTGAATTATTTTGTTCTATACAGGTGTTTTATCTTCAATATATCCCTCTTGTCTATTTGTGCCCCCTCTGTGTTTGTGCCTTTCCCTATTTCTGATAGACTAAGTAGTCCCTGTGCCAGTGTTCTCAGGTTGGTTCCAATTCCCTCATTGTTGGCCCTAATAGTTTGGGATTTTACTTCGAGGTCTGTGATCCACCTTGAATTTATTCTAGTTCATGGAGTGAGGTAAGGGTCTTGCTTCATTTTTCTTCATGTAGATATCCATTGTTTCCAGCACAACTTGTTGAAAAGGGCATCTGCTTCTGATATGATATTTTTGGGGCCCTTGTCAAAGATCAGTTGTCTGTATGCTTATGCTTTTATTTCTGGGTTGATAAATCACATTTTAAACTAACTCTACGCACTTTCCTATTACTCTAAAGCTAATATCAAAGAAATTAACTAACATCTTGGTCATATGCAGAAGTGTTGAATTAACCACAATTGTAATTTTATGTTAGCTCATCAAGTTCATTTTACAAGAATCAAACTTTAACTTGATGGTTTTGGTAAATCAAATAACTTTTCCCAGAACAAAGGGAGCAGGTCAATCCTGATGCACACATATGAATCCCTTCTGGGAAGTGGAAAGTGTCATTATCTAGCATCGTTCTGTTAACTTCCTCCAAGTACACCCATGACATAAAATGAACTTCCAAAATAGAAAGCTTCTTCATGATACCCTCATGTGAAATGGCACCTGTGGTGATACAGGTTCCACCTAATATGCTTTTTTGGATCATGGTGCACAGGAGCTGTGCAGGTGGAAGAAATCATAACAAAATTCAATCTCATGGAAATGCAATTTAGGGCTGAGCCCCGGTAGCGTAAGTGGTTGAGTGCGGGACTGCGGCCTGTGGGTTTGGCAGTTCAAATTCAGCAGCAGCTCTCAGGAGCAGTGCTGGGTGGCTCCCATGACCACCAGAGGGCAGTGATGCCCCAAAACAAACAGAAAACAAACAAACGGAAATGCAATTTAGATAACTTACACATTGTCTAAAACAATACCTTTCCACTTAGAGCACCATTATCCCTACAGTTACCAGAAATGAAACTCAGTTCATTATAACTCACTGAAACTAATAAACTGTTATGAACATTGAGTGACTCACTCCGTTATCAATGACAAAGAACTTGGAACCCTGTTGGTCACCCAGAACCTCACTGAATCTAAAGAACAGAAGATCATTCCTGAAAAAGGTGTAGCAGGGCTTGTTTTAATCAATGAAGTCAGGATTTTGACTTTCCCTTTTTCTTATGCAGAATGCAATTTCAATATTAATATTAATAAATTCAATATTACTATTTCAATAGTAATAAACTCTATGCTTCTAACATAGCAAAGCTCTTGATCTTTTTTCCCTTCTCTGATATAGTGTCTCAGTGAATTTGTTTAGTGTCATCTTGCCTGGCAAGGAAATAAACTCACTATTCATTTTAATGGTCAATATAGTAGTTCCTATTCTTTAAATAGTTCATCCTACTTGTCTTATGTCTATTCTCTAATTTTCAATTATTTTTAATTAAACTCTAGATGCACACTTGTTCAAAAGGCATGATTTGAGGCACTTAATTTTATATGACCTCAACATTCTAAAACTTGTCTACAGTGAGAAGGAAATTTTGTATGTTTCTTGTTCTGGGGGGTTACATAGTGGAACTCCTGCCTAGATTGCATGAGTTCTCAACATAAAAATTATTTTACAGTAGCTCAGTGTCAACCATTCTCACTTCATTTGACTCTCATTTCCTTACATATTTATATTAAGCTAGTGGATATCTAGGAATTTACAAAATCTCTTTAAAACATTAGAGATTTTTCTTTCAAGCTGAAAATATTCTATTACTCCAATCAGAATAAGTTTTAAAAAGTGAGTTCATAACTCATCTCCAGCCAATTGTGTCTGAGATGCTCAACCATTCTCTGATTTTTAGCTCATCTTTTTACTTTAGCTTACTTTAATATATTCTTTTTAATGTTTTGAGAGACACATCTCAAGTATATCAGATAATTATAAAAAAGATGATAAATTCCTGATCATCATTTGAAACACCTTTCTTATAGTTTATATTCTAGATATCCCATGTTGGCAATAATAACATAATTGGCATGGGTAGGATTTGAGAACTCACCGGACCATTTAGATTTAGAGGGTTTTGTTGTTAGTAAATATTAAGTCTAGCTCACAGAGAGTACGTCACAGTCTCTCTGTTAAGTGTGACATTGGCATGAAAGCAAGTTTAAACCAATATTTCTCCAATAGCAGAGGAAAAGGGCACAAGATAAGCCAAGTGTTCCATGTTCTGTTTCTTGTTTTGTAATCTCAGAAGAAGCTTTCCTAACACTTCCCTCAGTCACTTTGGACAACTTGTCACAGAAACAGAAGGCAAGAATCAATAGCAACCTGCAAAAGAGCCTGGCTAAACTCTGGGCTGCTCACCAGAGTCTTGGCTTTTCAGACCTACCAGAGACTCCGAAGAAATAAAAAACAATCTCCTCCAGAAACCTCTATGAGAAAGTTCCACTCTCTCCTCATGGGCTGCAGGAGTCAGAATGGACATCAAGATCCACAATAGCAACTACAAGAGGATCACCTGCAGTTGTCTTAAAGCTGCATTGCAACCTCAATATTCGGTTTTTGTCTGGTATCAGATAGATGGATTACTTTGCCTGACTAAATTCTTGCTCTTTTTCCTACTATCAACAAGTTCTCATTAGTCTCAAACTATTATTCCATACAAATGTCTAAATGTAACTATTTCCAACCAATGAGCCCAGCAATAGAAGGCTATTCAGCAAGTCATATCATCACCCAAAAAGGTTTGGAGGGACACAGATAAGAGATTTTGCAAAGCGCATGTATCAGGGTCTTCTTGTTAGGTATCACCTGGTCAATCCTTACTCTTAGTGACCCGATGAACAGAAAAAGTGCCAAGGAATGAGATATTTTCGGCGTGATATTTGGTTCTGTGTCTTTTAATGTTCTGTTTCATAGATGAGGTGTTTTGCAGACTCTTTTAGAAAGTTGACTCATGCAGCCAGAACACTAGCAGTCCTTTGCTTTCGGAATGCCTGAGGACAATGGGGATTCTCCCAGCTTGCAAGAGTGTTAAAAGGTTTTTTTCTTCCTGTTTGCTACTAACTGTTTACGCATTTGGCAGATCATGGTTTAAAACTTGCTTCCATTTTAGTGAGATGCCTGTTGGCAATATGGCCATTGTCTTCACTCTGATAGCTGGAAGCTATTTCCTCTACCAAAGATAACTAGAGTGTTCTAAAAGACAAAACTGCTTTGTCAGTTTGTAACAATAGAATTTTTTCACTTAGTGGTTGTATGGAGTACAGGCTCGCTAATACCATTAGCGACACTAACTCATTACTATCAAATTCATTCCATCTCCCCGTGACCATACAGGAAAGAGTAGATGTGCCCCATGTGGTCTACTGAAAGTACCCTGGACTACTGAAAGCAAATTGGCCTATCTTGGAAGAAATGTGGCCAAAGTGCACCTTAGAGGCAAGCATGGCAAGTTTCAGATACACTCAACACATTCTTACCTTTTAGTGTTCTAATTCTAGGTTCTTCGTAGTTCATTGTAATATTCAGCTCTGTCTTCTCCTGCTTTCCTTTGAAATTTTCTATTCAGCTTCTTGACTTCATTCTCTCATCCAATTTTTAGGGCTGGTCTATGATTTTGAACAAGGGTAAGAGCCTCTTCTAAAAATCACTGCATTCTTTTCTATCTTTCGTGTTTGTCTATCTTTCATCTTCATGAACGATGGTCTTAATGCCCTCACCCAGCTCATCAGATCTTCTGTCACTTGTGTTCAATGTGTCAAATCTGTTCTTGAAATTCAGGTGAGATAGATTCAAAATCATGTTTTGACTCCTGTGCATTTGTTTTAATTTTCATCAGCTTTATTCTGAACTTACAAATGAGCAATTGATGGTCCACTCCACAGTTGGCCCCTGGTCTGATTTTAGCTGCTGATATTGAGTTTCTCCATTGTGTCTTTCCACAGATGTAGTCAATTTTATTTCTGTTTAATTCCAGTTAGGGGAGTACATATGTGTTGTCGATAAAATGTATTTGCTGTGAACAAGTAATTGATTTTGCGAATTTCTATAATGAGATCTCCACCTTCATATGTTTCACCAAGTCCATATATTTTTCATTACTGTTTCTTCTTTGTTTCCAACTTTTGCATTCTAATCACTAATAACTATCAATGCATCTTGATTACTTGTTTGATCAATTCTTAACAAAGGTATTGGCAGATTTCTATATTTTTCATCATCAGCTTTTGCATTCAGAGAATGAAGTTGAATAAGAGTTGTATTGATTGAAATAGGATAGATATCATCTGATCAGTATTGTACTCCATGATGGACTTGGAAAAGTCCTTTCTGACAATGAATGCCACATCATTCCTAGTGATTGTGTTATTCCTGACACAGTAAATTTTATGATTTCTGTTTTAAAATGTCCCTTTTCCCAAAGATAGAGTCAGAAGAGGAGTCCCTGGGGTTATAAGGCAGTCAACATGTGACTGAAGAAGAGCTGCCTTCTCAAGTGTGAGTGAAGTACATCAAGTAAATCTGTGGTAGGAAAGCCATTGGACCTTCACCTGCTGATGGAGCACCTCAAAATGGAAGAAACAGCTGCAGGTATCTCTTCATTTTCAGGACTTGAAATGTACAATATATGAATCTAATAAATTAAAAGTAGTTAAAAATGAAATTGAGAAACATACAGAGATCTATAGTTTAAGTGCCGGTGAGCTGAAGGGACTGGAATTGGCCATTTTGTTTCAGACCAGCATATGGCTTACTCTGTTAGGAATTGCAGAGACAAGAGGAATAATATGGTTATATTCAAAAAGTACATTTCAAGTCCTTTCTTCAAGTCCAAGACTGTCTGTGATGGGATTATATTAATCAGCCTTCAAGGAACTCCAACTATTATTCCAATGTTTGCACCAACCACTAAAGCTAGTGATGAAGAAATCAGGTCTTCCATCTGAAATTGATGAAACACTCTAGCAATATGAACTATTAATTATTGACATTGAAGTGAAAAAATGAGAAGCAAAGAGAAAAGAAAGGTAGTTGAAAAATCTAGACTTGGTGACAGAAATCAAGCTGGAGATTACATGATATAATTTTGCAATAGCAAAGACTTGTTTATAGCAAATCTCTTTTTCCAGCAACATAGACTGCAACACAGAAACCACCACAGGACAAAAAACCTATAGAGATATTTACTTATGTTTTATTGATTATGAAAAAGCATCCAACAGTGTGGAATAGTTAACTTTGGATAACCTTCTGAAGAATAGAGATTTCAAAACCCTTCATTGTGCTCATTTGGAACGTGCATTTAAAGAGGAAGTTGTGCAAACAAAACAAGGAAATACTGGATTAAAATCAGGAAAGACACGAGTTAGGATTGAGCCCTCTCACCATACTTGTTTGATCTGTCTGCTGAACAAATAACCAGAAACCTTGTACTACATTGTACTACATGGAGAAGAGTGCACCACCAGCATCAGAGGAAGGCTTATTAACAATGCGAAGACACAATTTTGCTGCAAAAGTGAGGACTTGAAGCACTTACTAATGAATATCAAAATTGGTTCCCTTCAGTATTATTCAATGTAAAGATGATCAAAATCTTCACAACTGAATCAACAGTTAACATTATGCTAAACAGAGACAAGGTAGGAGCTGTTAACAATTGCACGTTGCTTACATCCTCAGTCAGTTCTCATGGACACAGCGGGTTTAAGCTCAAATGATGCAGTGCTTTGGGTAAATCTGCTGCCCAAGTATTGTAGAATTAGAACTTAATTTCTGGACTTAGTTGTTCCTGAGACAGGCCAAGGCATTCTCTATTGCCTCAAATGCATATGAAAGTTGGACAATGAATAAGGGAGACTGAAGAAGATGCATTTGAATTGTGCCAGAGAAGAATACTGAAAGTACCATGAACAGTTGAAAGGACAAGGAGGTCTGTCTTGGAAGACAGAAGGCCAGAGTGCTCCTTAAAGGCAAGACTTCATCTTATATATTTTTTATGTTATCAGGAAAGATCAGATCCTGAAGAAGGCCATGATACTTGGCAAAGTAGAGGTGCCCTGAAGAAGTGGAAGGCCCTCAATGAAATGGATATGACAAAGTGTCTATAGCAGTGGACTTAAATTTAAGAACGATTGTTGTAATGACACAAGGATGGACATCATTTGGTTCTCTTTCTGTACATAGGGTCTCTATTTATGAGTCGGACTGGATTACATGGCATTTACCAGCAATAGACTAGTAATTACTTCTCATGATGCATCAGTTAGTTTACTGAAGCATTTTAATGTGTATTCCTTCAATTCCTCAGATCTTGTGTTTTTATTAAAGTCTTCAGTGCAGCTTCGACTTCTGCATTAATTCTTAATCTTATGCTACGTCTTGAAACAGTTGACTGTTGGCCAACTATTTCAGTAGAGTTATTGTATGCATGTCTTGCAACTTCTTTTGATGCTTCTCGCGTCATTCAGTATTTTTCTTATAGAATCCATTAGTAGCAAAACCCAAAGCTTAAGTTTTTCTTCAGTTCCTTCAATCTGATTATTGTTTTCCTATTGAGTTTTCTAATTTTAGTTAGGTACACATTTTATCCTAGTGCTTTATTTTGTGTGTTCAAGCTACCTTTCAAAATTTTCTGTTCTAAAATTTCTCTGTTCCTTCAGGTACTCTACATTTTTTGTTGCATTTTATCTTTAATTATTTCAGATCATAGAATTTTAGCAATGTTTTGATAGGATTATTATATTTTTATATTTTTACAATCTGTATTCCCTTTCAATGCTTATCTTGGTATGGAAGAAATAGAACTCATATAGAAAGCAAATATTTAGAAAATTGGATTGGCCACAAATGTACAAATATGCTTGATACAACTGGTGTATTGATTGTTATAAAAATTGTATGAGCCCCCAATAAAGTGATCTTAAAAATGATTTATTTGTTTTCAAATATATTTCCAATTTTTTTTACTTCTGAGATATTTAAAGATGTTCTCTTTTACATGTTCTAAGTACACAGTCATACCAGCGTGTATTTTACATTTTGTTTTTGTTTTTTTTGGGTTTTTTTTTTTGGCATTACTGCTCTCCAGTGGTGGGAGTAGGAGGCCCAGCCCCCCTGCTGGAATTGAACCTCCGTCCCAGTGGGTCGCAGTCCCGCGCACAACCACTAAGCCACCGGGGCTCAGCCCATTTTGTTTTCCTTACAATATATAAACCTTATATCTGTTTTCACTTATTGCATTGCTCAAAAGTAATCTAATCATATTAGTAAGTAGAAGGCATTCCCTTGTCCTTTGCAATTGCATTGCAATCATCATATGTTATACATTCTTTATAAAGTTTCTTGAGAAATTATCTAGAAATGAGTATTAGATTTTGTCATATTCTTTTATCACATGACATTTTTGTAGGCATCACTGCCCCCTGGTGGGAGTAGGAGGCCCAGCCTTCCTTCTTGAGAGCTGCTGTGAGCATTCAAATAAATCATAATACAACACAAGAGAACAATAGATGGAAAATATGAGGGGGGTTTCAAGAAATTTGTGGAAAAATTTTGTTATCTTTTAATTATATTTTTCTGTGAACTTTGGAAGCTCTCTTACATCTACAAATACAGAGGGGGAAATCTAAGCATAAAATTCTATCAATACATAAAAAATAATTTTCTGCCAAAAAGTGGCAATAGTAATGAAAATTTACTGACATGTATCTAGTTGTTTAAAAAGTCATGTGATAGGTCTGAGCCCCAGTGGTGTAGTGGTTCTGTGCGGGACTCGGTCCACAGCTACTCTACATTTAAGAAGAAGTTTTTATATTGCCTGTACCTGTATTTTCTGTGTTTTTTAAGATTTTGCTTTCTTTATCTATGTGTTTCTTCATAGTCCCTCACAACTTCTCTGGTCATAGGTCATAAGTGTTTAATGTGTCACAAATGTTCTTGAAATGGTTTCTAAATCCAAGATTATAATTTGGCTGTTAGTATCTTGTTTCAATTTTCTTTATCTTGAGTCTGAACTTGAAAATGATCATTCAGTGACCTGTTCCCCAGTTCCTGCCCTTGTTTTGCTGATTATAATGAGCTTCTCCATAGTCTCGTCCAACTGATGTAGTCAATTGGATTTCTGTATATTTAATATAGTGATGTTCCTATGCAGTTTCCAGGTATATTGTTGAAAAAAGATAATTTTTAACATGGAAGGTATGGATTTTCCAAATATCCTTCAAGTTTGTTTCTAATACAGGGTCATATTTTCCAAATGATGAGTCTTCTTCTTTGTTTCCAACATTCAAATTCTAATCACCAATAATCGTCACTGCATCTTGACTTCACATTTGATTAATTTGAGACAGTAGACTATTAAGTTCTTCAACTTGAATAATTATTGTATTAATTACTGTTCCTTGATCATGTACAGATATTATCGATAGCATTGTATGTGGTAAACTAAACTTCAAATCATGTAATGAAATGTTCATTTTGATGAAAAATGTACGTAATGCCATTTCATGTGAACTTGTCATCATTAGCATAGCAAACCATTTTGTCATTCACTATTACTGTCTGGTTCAAAATGACAGTGCCAGTTCATTTCAGCTCATCTGTGCCAAGCTTATTGAACTTTCTGCATTAAATTTCATTGGTGACAGTTTTCATTTGTTTCTATCTTGATGCTTCACCCTTTCCCGCTTCCATTTATTAGTGAGTACTTGCCACTGTGAAGTTCATTCTGATTCATGGTGACTCATGTGCATCAGAATGGAACTGTGATCCAGAGAACTTTCATTCCTTGAATTTTCAGAAGTAGACTGTCAAATCTTTCTTCTGAATTGTCTCAAGCCTCCAAAATTTTCAGTTAGCGGCTAAGCACATTAACCATCTGCACAACTGTTGCACGTATGCCCCTTTACAACCTTGTTGATCTTTTTCTTTTCCTTTTTGAAATTACTTTCCACTTCCAACATAGTAACAAAAAATTGTTATGCAATCAGCATATTTTATAGAAAGGAGGACAGAGTGTAACAATACAGATATTCAATTGATGTAATCAATATACATAGAAGTTTTAAGCTAATTCTTTTCTCCTCACTCTCCCCAACAGCAGAGGGCAGTAGTGAACTGTACATATTTCTAAAGTACTTAAGTAGGCTAACAATGTTTTACAAATCCAAAAAAATGTCCTAAGTTTAGTAGTGTTTCTGGTTCCTTGTACAAATAGTAGCTTACCTGGCATCATAGTCGCTCTTTTTAGATGTCACACACTTGCTTCCATTCAGGAAACATAAAGACTAGAGTGCAAAATTGAACTGCTTTTAGTCATTCCCAATTCAGATGTGAACAAATATTAGACATGCCAATTTCTATAACTATACAATTTCCTTTAGAAAATTTTATAGTGAAAAGATATTTAACTAGTCCTAGAATTGAATCAATATCTTGTTCAAAGTAATCTAATTATTAGAATAAATTCTGTTGCTTCAAGTGAATTTTTTTTCAAGTGAAATTTTATAAAACAAGTAACCGGGGCTTTTTAACCAAATAAATACAATGAACGAAACAAGTAAATATAACAGCTTAAAGTATTCAATTTAAGAATAGAAAAGTAATTCTACCCAATCCTTTATACCTGCTCTTCATGTGTGGGCATCGAGTTGATGGCCATGTCTACTATGTGGGTTTGTTCTTATTGACTTGAGACAGAGAATTTTAAATTTTGAAGAGTGCAAGATTTTTATTTACTTATTTTTGTTATTTTCCTACATAAGTTCAAATATTGTGTTAATACTCATTTTCCTTCGTTTTTCTTTTTTTCTATTTGTTTTAAATATCATCTGGTGTTTTCCTGGAGGGAAAAATAAATTCATTTGGCTCTTTTTATGTCTCTTCAAAAGTTTTAATGGTATTTTTCAAAAATCCATTTTAAGTTCAATTATTGTTCAGCTTTAGGCCCTAGGCTTAAATCACATTAGTAACGGTGTTTACTAATAGACTCATCAAATACCCAGAAGGGAATTTCAATGAGAGATTGGTTACTCATATGGAGTCCTGACCACGAGTCCAGATGTTTTCTTGGTGCTAAACCATTATAAGACAGAAAATAACTTCAGTTATGTTTATAAATCTGACAGTAGAAAAGAACATATGTTCTTGGACAAACTCTTCAAAGAGATAGAACTCTGATTTTAGTCTAACAACTCATGTTTAAATAAATTAAATACCTGCCACTTACTATAAGACCTTCCATTCTTTCCAAGCTGTTACATTTCATTTAAGATTCATCACTTAAAAATAACAGAGAGTGGCTGTCTCAAAGACCATTTTCCAATCATTTTTATTATGTTTGTCTAAGGCCTTGTTTGAAGGGATGTACAATCTGCTTGATTATATCATTCACAGCATAATAATCTGTACTATTTCCTGTTTCTACATGGCCAATACCTGTCCATTTAAAGTTAGCCACTCTATGTACAGCAGTACAAAACCCTGCCCAGTCCCCTGCCATCCTAACAATTGCTCTTTTGTTTGAGCTGGTCAATGCAGCCATTGGGTCAGTGCATCTTGCCAGAGGTCTTCCTCTTTTTCAGTGCCCCTCTATTCTACTAAGCTTGATGTCCTTCACTAAGGATTAATCTCTCCCGCCAACATGTTCAAGTAACAGAGACAGTCTAACCATCCTGGCCCAGTCTAAGGAGCAATATATGTTAATTTTTGGACAGTCTATGGTACTTTCAATATTGTTCACCATAATTCATATGCACCGATTCTTCATTGTTGTTTCCATGAATATCAGTTGAGAATCCAAAAAGGGGGAAATATTTGCCAATGTCAATCATGTCTCAATTTATCATGATATTCCAGTTATGAATAATCCATAACTGGATCAGTGGTGAGGATTTGGGTTTTCTTTATATTGAGCTATAATTCGCCAAGAAGCCTGCAATCCTGATCTTCATCAACAAGTACTTCAAATTCTCTTTACTTTCAGCATTTTCAAGGTGGTGTCATCTGCATCATGCAGATTGTTAATAAGCCTTCCTCATTCTTAATGTACTCCAAATTCTTTAATCATATTTTCAGCATACTGATTGAATTGCTATGATGGAAGAAGACAACCCTGCTACACATTTTAAACCATGTAGTATGCCTTTGTATTGATTGTACAACTGCCTCTCGATTCATGTACATTTTAGCTCCCTAACACCTAGAATATTGCTCTTTGTGCATTCCACTTCATTTTTCATAACTTTCCAATTTTAAAAAATCATAGATGGTACATCCCAAGTTCTGGTTATTAATTGACGTTTGCAGTTCTTTCTTCTCATTTTGAGTTGTGCCCCATCAACAAACGAAGGTCTTGAAGATTTTTCTCCTCCAGGCTTTACTCCACCCATGTCATTATGATCAACTCGACTTTGAAAAGGCAGCTCTTCCTCAGCCATGTTTTGAGTGCTTTCTGTCCTGAGGGGCTCATCTCCTGACCCTGTCTCTGAATATGTTGTGCTTCGGTTAGCTTTTTAGTAGTTGATAAGGTGTGGATGCTGGGCATAGTGTTTTCAGTGGCTAATTCCTCTGAAGTGGATAGCCTATTTCTTATTCATAGTCTGTTTTTAGAAACCTGTTTTTGAAACCTGTTCACTTTGAGTGGCCTTGCTGGTTCTTGAAACATCAGTGACATAGCCTCTTTATCACAAGAACATACAAGCTACCACAGTCTGACAGAACTAGTTGATATTTAACCATTTCAAGAAGTAGCAAGTTAGCAAGAACCAATCATACTGAGGAAGAAGTTCAAGTTGAACTGAAAGCATTAACCTTAAGCAATCTCTCCAGGAATTGATAGAACATTCATTAAAATATTTTAACAAGTTGATAATGCACTAGATTCATAGACTAACTTGTCTATGCTAAGAAAATTGTAAAATAGCTACTTTGCCAGCTGACCAGAAAAAAAAATCCATAAGTTGTACTCATCAAAAACAGAGAAACAAAAAACGCTCAAATTATGAACAATATGAGAGATAACAGCACATTCAAATACAATCTTGCTAAAGACCTACAATTGTTGCAGCAGGACACTGATGGGAAGTAGCTGTCAGAGTTTCAGACTGGGTTCAGAAGAAGACATGGAACAAGGGATTTTATACCTGACATCAGATAGATTTTGGCTGAAAACAGAGAATACCAGAAGTATATTTCATTGTGTTTCCTTGACTATGCAAAGTGATTTAGCTGTATGAATAATAACAAACTGTGGACAGCCTTGGGAAGACTAAGGATTCCAGAGCACATTGTTGAAATCACAAGGAACCTTTCAAAGGATGAAGGGGCAGTTGTGAGAGCAGAACAGATGAATATTGCATGGTTTAGAATTGGGAAAGCTGTGCATCAGGGTCATATCTCTCACCATTTTTATTCAATCTGTACATCTAGAAAATAATCAAAGAATGTGGATTACATGAAGAAGAATGCAATGAAGACCAAGAATTAAAGACTTCAGTATGAATTAAAATTCAATGTAAAGAAGACCAAAATCCACATTACCAGTAGAGTACATCAGAGTTAAAAGAGAAAACATTGAGGTTGTCAATGATTTCACCTTGCTTGGATCCACAACCAATGTTCATGGAAGCAGTCAAGGATGTCAAGAGACCAAATAGTGCATTCCATTGGGTAAATCAGAAGCACAAAACCTATATTAAGTGTTGAAAAGCAAGGATGTTACTTTGAGATCTAAGGTTCACCTGATCCAAGCAAAGGTATTTTTCATTGTCACAGATGCAAGTGAAAGTTGACACTGAATAAGGAAGATTGGAGAAGAATCAATACATTTGAAGTATGGTGTTAGGAAAAGGATATTAAAAGTACCATGCACTGCCAAAATAGCATACACATGTGACTTGGAAGAACTACAGCCAGAATGCTTCTTTGAGATATGGACAGTGATACTTTGCCTCATGTACTCTGTACATGTTATCAGGAGAGCCCAGTCCCTGGAGAATGATGCCATGCTCAGTAAAGTGAAGGGACAGTGAAAATAATGAAGGTGCTCAATAAGGTGTATGGACAAAGGGGCTGCAATGATGGGCCACAACAGAGGAACCATTGTGAAGATTGAGCGATGTTCTGTTGATTTGGAAATGCCTTGAAGGCACCCAACATCAGCTTCACTATTCATTTCAGAGCACGGGTGGCATCATGGACATGGGCTAGGTTGTTAATCGCAAGGCCAGCAGTTCAAAACCACTAGGCTCTTCAGGAGAAATATTTGAGCTACATTCTAAGAAATAGACAGAAGCAGTTCCCCTATACCTTGTAGTTTCCCTGTGATTCAGAAGCATCTTGATGGAAGTGAACTTGGATTTGGGTTTAGTACTCCTTTGAGGAACACAAGAATTAAACAAATATGTAACAATTCTATTACTTATAAATGAACTTTCTAATAAAAATACAAAGTTTCTTTGACTGAATTAAGAAAATTTAAAAACCCTCAATTTTGTGCTGTCTACAAGAGGCAACTGTTAACTACAAAATCACAGAAAGGATGACTGTAAAATAGGATCAACAATCTTCCATATAAAGACCTTTGCTGTCATTAGTTCTTCTTGTGGATTCAGTTCTGACCCATGGGGATGCTATAACCCTGCTGCTCCTTCAACTCTCTCACCATTGCATTGGTCTTATGCTTGCACTCATGCAAAGACTAGCAAAGGAGACAGAAAAAGGAAACTGATAATGAATTTATCTTTAAAGTTGACTGAAACAAAATCTCTATTAGATATAAGCGGCATGTAAAATGAGATAGTTCATAATGAAAATGGGATCAATTCAGCAGAAAGATAGCACAATTTAAATTTTATATTCACCAAAACCACATGATAATATATTAAGTGTGATTTGACTAAATTGAAAGGAGAATAAATCTGGATATTTTGACACACCTTTTTCTAAAACTGATGAGAAACCATGCTCCAAGTTAATACTAAATCTTAATTAGCTTGGGTTTACTGACATATATAGAACACTTTTTAGAGGTTAAAAGAATATTCCTTTAAAATATACAGAAATATTTACTATATATATAGTGTTCTAGAGAGACTCAATAAACTTCAATAGGCTGAAATAATGCAAAATATGTGCACTGATGACAATGGAATTAAACTAAAAATCACTGTGAGAAGATTAACTAGAAATATTTTTATTTGTTAATTAATCTATGCAATTTAACTGGTGAGTCAAAGAATAATATATAATGGCTTAGTTGAATGATTGTGACATAGACAACTAAATCTTGGGGAATGTAGTGAAAGCAGTGTCTAAAGGTATATTTCACACTCTTTATTTTTAAAGAGTCCCATTGTCTTGTTTCTAAGGAGTGTTTAACCCTCACCCTCTCGATCACTGCTGGGTCCTCAGGGAGCAGTCGTGCCCATTGCTCAAAACACGAAGCCGGCCTACTGATTCTGGCTCATAGTGACCCTATATTGCCCGCGTGGATTTCTGAGACTGTCATTTTGGACTGGAGTAAAAACATTTGTCTTTCTCCCATCAGCTGCTTTCTTGGAGCAGCTGTGGTTTCAACTAATGGTTAGCAGCCCATCGTGAAAAATTAATATATTGGAGAAAGGGCTTCTCTCTATAATCATTGAAAATTACAACAGTGATAAAAATATGAATAACACAATTAAAATGTGGGTTGAAAAATGAGATAATTCACCAATGATGAGGTTCAGGAGTCACCAATACTTGAAGAAATGCTTCGGATTGCTTGCTATAAAAATAAAAATTCTGTTGGTGCAGCAGTTGTGTGCAGGACTGGGGCCCATAGGGTTTACGGTTCAAATCCAGCAGCAGCTCTCCAGGAGCAAGACTGGGTTTCCTACTTCCACCAGGGCAGTGATGTGAGAAAAACATCTAATTAATTATGATATATCACCTCATACTGTCACTGATAGCAAAAGTCAAACAAACAGGCAAAGAAAAAAAAATTTAAATGCTGGAGAGGATGTTGGGACATTACAATCCTCATACATTTTTAGTGGGCTCATATGATTTTATAACCACTAAGGAAAGTAGCATGACACTTCCTTAAACAAATGAGAATAGAAACACAAGAACCAGCAAGCTCTCTATTCAACATCACCCAAATAAATAAAGAAAGAACAAAATATGAGCAGCTATATTCATTTGCTGCCTTACACCCTATGGCAGAGTGACAGAAACAACCAAAATGCCTGACTGTGGAGAAATAGAGCAACAAAATTTGGTACTTACATGTAGTAGAATATTATGCATCCCAAAAGAAGAAGGATGAAACTGTCAAACTCCTCATGACATGGATGAATTTAGAAGACAATATACTTATCAAAGATGTTAATTCCATAACAAAATCAAGAAAAGCTTTCCATAACAAAGAACCAGATCTTAAGTGGCTGAGTAATATTCAATTGTATGAATATATCACAATCTGTTTATGATTTTAACTTTTGCAAATCACCTTGGATGCTTCAAATTTGGGGCAATCATGCACAAGGCTGCAATTATCATGTATGGGTGCAGGTTTTTATATAGGTAAAATTTCACATGAGCAGAATACTCTTTTGAGCTCAATTAATGCATGTATCATAAGGTCTAACTTTATAATAAACTGCCAGAATATCTTCCCAGATGGATCTAGCACTTTGCATCCCCACCAGCAATAACTGGCTATTACTGATGCTCTGTTCTTCATTAGTGACTGGTAATGTCAGGGATTACCCCTCATCTGACAGTTGGTATACTGTGGTGACTTATGTGTTGCTATGATTCTAGAAACCATTAAACAGGTATTTTAAGTATCAGCTGAGTTACTTATGCACAGGCTTCAATAGATCTCCCTTGGAAACCTACCTAGGAAAAATCTGGCCAGTGAATAGTGTTGTTATGAATACCAAGAGGGCAGTGATGGATTCTTCTGGAAGGTGAGACCTTCAAATTGCAAAGTACTGACAATACAGCTAAAGTCTGCCTCCTGAAAGCAATCAATCTGAGGGACATGGATGGAATAAAGCATCCCAGACCACCACTTGTTAATGTGGCTCAACTAACATGAGAAGAAAAACCTGAAATACCCCTCAATAATCTGACTGTAGGAATATTAGAAGCATTGAAAACGAAAAGAAATGTGTTACAGATCAAGGTCCTAGGCATTATCAAGCTAAAATAGCCTTTTTTTTGGATGGCCCCTTGGAAGAGATAATGACATGGGTTACTGTGCAGGGAGTGACAAATTGAAGAGGAATGGCATTTCATTTATTGTTAAAAAGAGAATTGCAAGGTCTCTCCTGAAGGGAAACACTTAGAAGTAGCATAATAGCCACACACCTACTAGGAAGACCCATTTATGAAACCATTAGTAAAGCACCAAATTTTTAAAGAATAAATCCTTGTTTAATTTTTTTGGGGGGGGGCATCACTGCCCTCTGGTGGTCATGGGAGCTACCCAGGGCTGCTCCTGAAAGGCGCTGCTGGATTTGAACCACCAAGCCCATGAGTCGCAGTCCCACACTCAACCACTTATGCCACCAGGGCTCAGTCCTTAACACCAAATTTGAACACCCACCACTAAGGCAAGAAATGTTCAACTTTTGCAGTTTGGAATTAATCAATTATGACATCAAGGTGAATTGATAATTACTGGTGATTTGAATGTAAATGGTAGAAACAAATAAGGATTAGTACCTGGGAAATGAGATCTTGGTGATAGAAATGATAATAGGACTTTTCAAGACCAAGGAAATTTGCAATCCTTTTTAAAAACAAAACAAAACAAAACAAAAACATACCCTTCCGATTTCCTGTCCCTCAGATCTAAGTATTGGCCTGAGTGGCTTAAAAAGAAGGGAAAGTAAAGCTGAAGTGGACTTGGAGATTTTGAGGATTTATAAGTTCATTTCAAACATAGAAAACAACAACAACAACATAAATGACAGATATACATATGGACCTTCCCAGATGGAAGCACAAGAATTTAATGACCACATTTGTAGAAAGAAATTATGACGAAGCTCAGTATCATCACTCAGAACAAAGCTAGGAGCCTATTGCAGAGCAAACCATCGCTTTTCACATATACAGTTCAAGGTGAAACTCTAGAAAATTAAAAGATCATAGGTGAAAAAGTATACCTTCATATATCCCACCTGAATTCAGAGACCACCTCTAGAACAGATTTGGAAGATTTAACTTTAATGACTAAAGACCAGACAAGTTGATAAATGGCATCAGGAATATTATGCATATAGAAAGAAAACTTTGTTTAAAAAGACAGGAAATTTAAAAAAACAGCAGAGATGTCTGAAATGACTCTAAAACTAGTCTCAAGTATAGAGTGATTAAAATCAAATGAAAATTTTACTATAAAAATACAAGAAAATTAGTCATGCAATCTTGAAAGTGTGAATATGAAGGGTTGCTGCCACTCTTTATGTCTTTGTTTTCTCTTTAGTTGATTGCCCTTGACTTACCACATTCTGGTTTAATGCTTGTTCATTTATAAAACATTTCCTTTTTCTTTTAACTTTGGAGGTATTTAATGTTGGGAAATAATTTTTTTTTTAAATTCTATTTTCCGGGCTGAGCCCCGGTGGCATAAGTGGTTGAGTGCAGGACTGCAGCCCTGCTGCAGTTCATACCCAGCGGCGGCTTTCAGGAGCAGCACTGGGTAGCGCCCACAACCACCAGAGGCAGTGATGCCCGCCCCCACCCCCAAAAATTCTATTTTCCCACCAGTCATGAAAGAGAATGGAGTACGATGAACAATGATGTTTGAGCTCATAATGTATAGTTGAAAAAAAAACTAAAATACTTATACTTGGGTGTTCCTTATTAATATTTACTTTAATGGCAAAGGATGGTGCAGTATTTTGATATTCTGGATATTCTGATCAAATAGTGCCTGATAACAATAAATGAAGGGGCATCAAAAAAGTTCATGGATCTTGGAATGCAGAGACAACAAAATATTTCTATGGACTTTTGCCTGTAGCTTCATACCTGAATTCAGAGTTTCATTCTAGATTTGTTTTCTTACTACTGAATTAATAACCAGTTTTTAGACATATCTTAATTTTCTACATTTTTCCAAAACACACCGAAAAATCATGTTGGCATTAAACTAGCCTGTGGTCAAGATCACAGTCAGCGTTGACAAAAAATATGCTGCTAGGCTTCCCGTAACATACTGACTCCTTGGGTATTGACAGTGTGCTTTTCTGACCGCATTGTGATGAGTCTCGTTTAAAACCCATTTGCAAACCAGATTGCCAAGTCTTGTCTAGAACTATTGCAGAAGGTTTAGGTGTGAGGCCGCATCATGAAATTCTCACTTAAACTTTTACTTGGCAAGCACAGTTCATGCTCCCAAACAACATAGCCAAGAGGATGAAAGTTCAACTTCATCATTGTTCTTTCCTGGCTTTTTCTCCCCATCAACCTTGGATTTTCATTCCGGAAAATATATTACCTTCCCATAGAGTCTTACATTCATGGAGTCAATTCCAGGAAGGGTAGTTATGTGGTGGCTTAATTCCTTCTTATTATACTCCAAGTTGGCTTTTTATTGTTATTTCAAATAAAGCAAGCTTATTGCCTCACTCATTCCTCTGTGTTTAAAAGTCTCAGAATATTCTCGATGTTTCTCCTGGATATAAGTAAATTCCGCCTTGGGAAAACTGCGGTGAGACTTTGGCAGCTACTGATGACATGCAAAAAACATGACAAGTCTCTGATTCAGACATGGTAAAGCATGCCTGCATGGTTGTGCCCTAGCTTACCAGTCTTGTGACCAGAGGCGCTGGCAAGAGTGGGTTACTGTCTGCCAGATGAGTGAAGTCTGTTGACCTGTGAGCTCCCCTGAGTTCTCAGCCACCTGCAACCACTCTGATGCAAATGTGCCTCAGAATGACTGAAATAAAATCAAGAAAACAAAAGAATTGATGAAACAATCGACAAAGACTGGAAACTGGTGATGGTGAAAATGATTGGATGGCAATGGTCTAAGATCAACAATTTCTCAACTCATAGCATCACAATTAGCCTTGTGTGGCAAGATATCTAAGTCTTGCTCTGTCTTGACACTATCAGACAAAAGTAAATAGTCAATATCTTATCCCTGGTGGGAATCACTTCCTTTGTGTCACTCTGAACTGATAAAGGCACTTGTCAATTGAGAGCATCCTACTTCATAACACTTGTAATTATGAATCAAAGCATCCGATAACAATCCCTGGATCATTACATGAACCAGGACCAGAGTTCAATGGAGTATAAGGTGAAACTCCTTTAGTGTTTACTCCCTGGATTGCAATTTACTCACCTCAGGCTCTGATCCCTTGTGAAACCAATGGAGCATGAGAAAGGTAGGAAGGAAAATGACATTTCTTGAGTATTGGGCCTTGCAGACCCAACACATGCACACACACACACACACACATACACACACAAACACATGCATACACACAGAGAGACAAGAATTCAGGAGAGACCATTAGATAGCCAGTAGAGGAAGGATTTTTAAACCCAATCTGGGTTCTCTCCACAGGATTGGCCAGTCACACCTTGATCCACAGGGTTTGAGGTCAGTTGTGACCTCAAGTCTTAAGAGGTGTATCTGAGGCAGCTCACCTGGCCTCATTTTGCACCTCCTGAATGTTACCGCAGAAACGTAACAGGTCCACTGACCCAGGCCACATGACTCCATTAGTATTTCATAGATACTGCCCAGTTCACCATAACAGCCCTCAACTATAATCACCTGCATCTTACCAGCTCAAGGAAAATGCAATAGTTAGAAATAGCAACATTCGTTAAAAATGAGTATTGCTCCATATGTTAAAGATGTCATGGTGTATTATCAAGAAGTGTTTCTTGTGTATTTTTTCTTGTAGAGAAAGGTACACCATAATGTTAATATGAACATTTGATTAACTGACATTAGATGCCCACTATATCTAACAGGTCTTCTGTACGATTTCGACCTAAAGACAGATTTAGGATTGTAAGTCTTTCATAATCCTAACACTGCCTCTAGTAAGAAAAATATTGATTTGTTCTTGTTCAGTACACATTAGCCTGTGGGGCAAAAATCCATTGTATTGTGTTCAATATGAACTAGGAACTTAGTTTTAAAGTGTACTCACTAGAAAATTAAACCATGAAAACATTCAGGATGCCTTTCATTCTATAAATAAGCTTTCAGCTTTTGACAAGACAATAATTTTTCTTCCCCTGCCCCCCTTCCCAAGCACAATAGCATTTGCTATTTGAAAGACTTTTCTTCAGAAGCATGCAAAAATAATAGTTATTACATATTATTTTGGCTCTTAAAACCAGAAACAATTACTTCTCTCTTGATGGAAGAATTATCATGATATTTTAAGAAACAATTTTATCTTCAATGAGCTTTTTAGTGATACAGGATTTTAAAATGATACATAGCTGAGCCCTGGTGGCGTACTGGTTGTGTGCAGGACAGCAGCCCACTGGGTTGGAGGTTCAAATCCAGCAGCAGCTCTCCAGGAGCAAGGCTGGGCCTCCTACTCCCACCACCAGGACAGTGATGTTTCCCCTAAAAAAATGATACATAAACACCAACTTTAGCATAAATGTTCATTTGTTGGTTATAGTCTTTTAGTAACGATGACAGTTAATGTCATGTATCAGCTTGTATAGACCATAATTTGTAGTGGTTTAGCAGAATACTATGTGAGTATCCTTTTTGTTATCTGATGTGGCAGCCAATCAGGGGGGACAGGGGATGCCTACGGCCTAACCCATGGATTTGGAACTTCAAAGCCTCTACAAATGCATGTGAAAGTTTCTTGAAATCTTTCACTCGATATATTTATATACAAACACATTTCAAAGGTGTTTCTCTGGAAAGTCCAGTTTCAGACAGTGGCTCTAAATTAGGTTATAATGGCTATCAAATTGTTTAATTAGAATTGACTGGGAATCATGGAGATTTGACTCAGATATTAGGAGCTCTGGCTCTATCACGTGGTGTTAAATATGTACAGTGAAGTTATTTAGTAGGATTCTTCCCTCAATAGGCTTTGTTAATGCCCACAATATGATTCCATGGGAGCAGATATAGGAAGCATAGAAGACTCTTAACATGGGATTGGTTAGTTTTGCCAATCTGTCCTTCCAGAAGTAAGAGGAGGGATCCTGTGAACATCAAGGAAGAAGAACAGCCAGCAGATAGTGTGCAAGATCCCAGAATTGGCAGAGATGTAAGACACACCAGGAGAAGCTGTATACTGACTATGAGATGAGACATAGTGGAGTTGTTGAGCTACGACTGTGGGGCAGAGCAACTGGCTTCTGAGTGACTGGAAGGAATAAAGAAGAACGTCTTTGCGCAAAAGACTGACTTGCAGAGTAAAGCCGCCATTAGAGACTCAGAAACCCACAGGTACCATTCTTCTCTGCCCTATAGAGTCACCCCGAAGCAGAACTGACTTGATGGCAGTCAGTTTGCTTGTTTGTTTCTAAAGGATCTTGTAAAGCTTTCCCAGGAAGTGCAGAAGGTTCACATAACAGGGAGGCTGAGAACTAGAGATATGGGAAAATTTCTGTGGTCAAGAAGGGGCATGCTGCCGGCAAAGCACTGTGTCCTTAACATTCTTTGAATCTACCTGTGGTAATCTGTAAATGTGTTCAATACTTCACCCACCCTCAATCATGAGTGTTGCCTTTGAGTTCTGTGTGGCCTTCACAACAGATGATCAAATTTAGCAGAAATGTAGAGTGCCCTGGGAGGGGCAGTTAGTTTGAAATAAGGTAAAGAAGAATGGAGGGTACAGGCATGTCTGAGGTCAGCCTCAGAGAAATCATCCCTGAGAACTGGTGGAGGTGGATTATCCTTTCCCCTTTCAAAGCCGGAGGACCTCTGAGGTGGCTTCTTCCTTTTCCAGGGATCCATCCTGCTTGCTAGCATGACCAAAATATGTGTGACAGTCTCACCACCTGGGTTAGTCTGGGTAGACTAGAGAAACAAACTCATAAACACAAATGTAGATATAAGGAATGGTTTCTATGCAAGAGGAATGGTACATTGAGAAAGCATCTCAACCTAGGCCAGTCCAAGGTCACAAGTCCAATGTTAGCCCATATGTCCAATACCAGTCCCATCAAGTCCCCTTGTGACTCACAAAGTCATAGGCCAGTGGGTGCAGAGTCTTGTGTGTCCGGTGGCAGTAGAAGCAGCAAAAGCATCTCAGTGCTGGCAGGGGTCTCTGTGCCTCCTCTCGCTTCAGAGGTCTGGTTCCATCAAGGTAAGGCCATGTGGCTTCTCCTCCAGCTCCTCCAGTTCCTCAGATGCTGTCATCTTGTCTTTTCAGTTGAGTGTCTCCCAACAACTGGGGGAAAGTTGTCTCATCTCCAATTGGGAAATACCACAAGACTTCCCAGAATTATGAGAGAAAGCCATGCCCACAGAAGGTCTCATGGACTATATCCAGACTGAAGTTCATACTCCACCCCTATACTCCCAATCCTGAAATTGACATTAAGTACATGACTACCACACCATCTGTGTCAGTCTGGGTAATCTAGAGGAACAAATTTCATAGACACGCATATAGATATAAAGAAAGGGTTTATATACAAGAGGAACAGGACATTGAGCCCAGTCCAGTTCAAAGTCATAAGTCTGATATTAACCCATGTGCCTGAAATCAGTCTATAATGTCTCCTTCCGACTCACGAAGTCACAGGTCAGTGGTTACAGAATCCCGGCCCTGGTAGGGGTCTCCCCATGACTCCTCGCTTCCAGGGCTCAGGGTCCATCAACGGCAGAAGCAACTCATACCTGGTAGAGGTCTCGATCTGGCTGCCCCAGCTTCAGAGGTCTGTCTCCATCACGGCAAAGCTGTGTAGTCTCTCCGCCATCTCCTGCAGCATCTCAGACGCTGCCAGCTTGTCTTGTCCACGATTCATCATCTCTGAGACTAACTCCCAACAACTGCGAATGATAGCTTCTCTTCTTCACGAGGGAAATATCGCGAGATTTCCCAGAAGTCTCAGGAGAAAGCCATGCCCACATAGAAGCCTCATTGGCTGCTTAATGGCTATCTCCAGATTAACAAGCTAGACTCCACCCCTACATTTCAATCATAAAATTAACGAAAGCACATGACTGCCACGCCATGCGAGGAAATGTAGGCAGCCACATCTGACCTCTTCTGGAAAAAAATCCAACTTTAATACTTCTTGCTGGACTTTGTAACCCAGTTCCATGGTTACATAAAATTCACAGACATAGCTTATGAGGATGGAACTTTGTTAGAAACAATAACAGATTACAAAATTGGTAAGGTCACAATTCTTTTGGCCCCAACACCTCTTCTCATTCTTTCTGATACTCACGTTTTTCTCTGGACCTGGGCTTCTTGATCTCTTAGCCACTTCCCTGTTTATACCTTGCTTTTCATCCTTTAAGTCTATATTTTTAAAAATACACTCTCTAAGCCAGACTTCTGACCAAAAGCATTCCATTTTGCTTCTTCCCTGGATTTGGAGCTTCCCATTCTGTCTCATGGCTTACTTCGGAGGTAATCCAACTCTTATGACCAATGGAATGAGCAAACCAATGCAAACAGTAGGACCTCTATGCACTATTTCTAGGACCCCACAGTATGGAGCATGTGAAGCACTTGCTGCTTTACATATAGGATTGTAGCCTTCTGTGCGATTTACACTTCAGATGGAAGGATGGCCCAAGTCCTCACAATGAGAACAGGGCCAACACCATGATAAATGGAGGAAAGTTTGAAGTTATCAAAGATTTTGTTTTGCTTCAGTACAAAGTCACTGGTCATGGAAGCAGCAGCATGAGGTCAAAGGTTGTGTTAGGTTAATATACTGAAACTTTGACTTAGGAAAGTATACTGAAACTTTGACTTACACTCTTTGGATACGTAGTCAGAACAGACCCGTGCCTGGAGATGGTATTTGGTAAAGTAGAGGAGCATCAAAAAATAGATTGATTGCCACAGTAGTTGCAAGAGTGGACTCAAACATAGCAACCTTTGTGAGGGTTGCACGGGAAACAGTGTTTCATTCTGTTATGGGTATGGTTGCTAAGCATTAGAACAGACTCAATGACATCTCACGACAACAAAACAACACCCAATCAGTGGGTGAAAACTATGAACAGAAGAGCTATAGAAAGAAATTTCACTTCTCGGGAACATTCTAGCTGCACATCTTTCCTTACAAATCCCATGACTCAAAAAGTACCCCTTCTTATTCTTTGATCTCACTGATAATGTACATGAGAAGTGATTATAAACATAATGGCTTGGATCAAACACAACTTTGATCTCAATTTGGCATTCGTTCTTTTTAACTCTCTACAAAATTA
Organism: Nesogale talazaci; assembly: GCA_004026705.1. Classification (NCBI taxonomy): domain Eukaryota; kingdom Metazoa; phylum Chordata; class Mammalia; order Afrosoricida; family Tenrecidae; genus Nesogale; species Nesogale talazaci. Next base: position 48,990 of record PVJH01007716.1, read on the forward strand.
ATTTGCTAGAGTTTTGTCTGATGCAACACATTATTTGATTTCCTTACTAGTGATTCCATAAGCCTTGCTTGTGAAGCATCTAAAGTTAAATCATTGACAACTTCAGTCTTTTCTGTGATTCTCGTGCTATTTCTAACTTGACCAGTTGTAAGGTCCAGTTGTAAGAGTCTTTGTTTTCTTTACATTTGGGTAGAATTCATATACTGATGGCTGTGATCATTTATCTTCTCAGTAAGTATGTCAAAATCTCTTTTCTGTCTGCACTCAAGGTTGTATCATCTGCCTATTGCAAGGTTTTAATCAACTTTACTCCAATTCTGACACCATGTGCTTTCCACCTTCTTTGATTATGTAATAAACAGATTGAATGAGCATAGTGAAAGGTTACACCCCAATGCACACTCTACTAATTTTAAACCACATATTATAACCTTGTTCTGTTCTCTTGGTTATTATGTCAGTTTCACATAAGCACAAAAAATCAGGTGTTCAGAATTTCTTTTTCTTCACAATATTGTCCATAATTTGGCATTATCCAAACAGTCAAATATCTTTCTAACAGACTATGGTGGTGTGATGTGACTGACTATTGGAAAATTGATTGTGCAAACCCACCAATTACTCTAGGGAAGCAAACTGAGTCTGTCTACTCCCACAGAGATTTTCATACTCGAGTGAACTTTGTGACTGGATTTGGTCTGTTCACTTTTAAAAATTTCTGTCTAGTACTTTTGCTTTTAGTCAAAATTGATATGACATCAACAATAATATCTCTTTCTTCAAGGTCCTTTCCTTAATATTGCCTGAATTTCTGACATTTAATTGTTATTCCATTTTAATTCTTTTTTACATAATCTTCAGGAAAGCTTTATTTTCAGGTGATATTTAATGATATTGTTTGATCATATTCCTTTGAAATGGGCACAAACATGCACTTCTTCCATTATGCTTATGTGGTACATTCTTCCAAAATTCTTAGATTAGACAATTGAGCACATCCAAGCATTACATTCATTCATTGAAATATTTTAATTGGTATCCTGTTAATTTTTAGACTCTTCATTTGTGCTAATACTATCTGCAATTGGGACTTCTTCCTCCAGTACCTTCATATGGATCATGTTCTACTTCTTTTAAAGGCTGAATGCTGATAAATTCTTTTTGGTTCACTGACTATGAATACCTTGTGTCTTGTTTTAAATTTAATATAATATTCAGTATTTTTTCAAAGAATTATTCATTATTGCAGCCTGAGGACTTTTCCCTTCTTTTTCACTGTTTACATCATGAAAATTACCAAATGTAACATTTTATTTTGTTTTCCTAACTCCAGGTCTTTATATATTTCGCAGTACTTCTTGTGATTTTCTTTTAAAGCTACCCTCTGAGATTTTAAGTTTTCTTATATCATAATTTCTTTCTTTTGCTTCAGCTACTTTATGTTCAAGAGTATGTTACAGTTTCTTCTTCCTTCCATCTTATCCTCTCTTTTTTTCTTAAATTACTTTTTATTATTTCATGTATAGTGCCATCCTTTTAAAAAATTTGCCATATCTTACTCAACTACTGCTAGAACGGTGGTAGTTTGAACCTGTCTCAGAGGTTCCTGGGGGGAAAAAAAAACCTAGTGATCTGCTTCAAAAATGGCCACATCATTGAAAATTATATGGGACAGTTCTACTCTGCATACTTGGTGTTGCCGTGATTTAAATAAACTCAATGTCAAGTACCATCACCACCAAGTCAATGTAAGGAATTAAAATTATGTTTCTTTTTAACTGATACGCTACACAGTGACTTGCTACCTGCACCCAGTCCCAATTCTATTTTTTTTCTAAATTGGAGAGGATAGCAGTAACAAGAGGGATTTGGCCTATTTGAGAAAACAACAGTGTGTTGTGTCTGGTGATATAGGAAAAGACTGAACAGATGTTAAGTAGGGTCTTCAAATCCATTGAACAGTTACAAACAAAAGGGGATATTTCAAGCCCTAAGATATATTGGTTTTAATTACAATGTCCAAGGGAAACTTTGTCCTCTAGGTCTGGAACTTGCTCCTACCATTAAAAAGGAAGAGAAAAATAACAATAAAAGTTGAAAATATCCACATAGTGGTTTGATTCATTCTCCTTCAAGAGCCAGTGGTATTTTCAGAGATTTTTCTCCTCTAAATGTTCAGCACTATTGTCAGGCTCGATCTGAACAGCCTTCTTCAGATTAGAATGGCAAGTAATCTAATATATGTGTCAACTTTCCTTGAGATAAAGGGTATGGCTGATACCTTTAAAGGGGTAATCTTAGAGTTTTAACTACTGAACATAAAACATTTACAAATATGATTGTGAGCTCCTAAAATTTCTCATTCCCTCTAATCTGTCAGAGTGTTGTGCTTGTACTATGATGACTTGCATGGTGCTGTGAGACTCTTGATATACCTCTGACAATTCCAATAGAAGCAGGTCATCCATAATGGATCCACACAAAGACATGCTAGTCAAAAAAGCATGGACAGTTTACTTCTAAATCTTACAGATCACAACAGAACTTTGAGTCACTTGCTCTGAATTTCCTATCAGAGGTCAATTGCTGGAGGGGTACCACATCCTTAGTGAAGTCAAGAATAATTGGTATTTTAGGAGACCCTCGGGGTTAAAGATAGGCATAATAGCCACCATGAGAAAGCTGAATATGCTGGCAATTAGGAAGATGATGCAAGACGAGGCAAGTTTTACTTTATTGTACATAAAGTAAGTCGCTATGAGTTGAAAGGAACTTGACAGGGACTAGCAACAAGAACATTTTTTAAGGACTTATCTGTGGTCCAGATATTGTTTCAAAATCACCCTTGACCATTTCTGTGCAATGAGCTAATACTTCTTACCTATATTCAATCTTATCTTGGTTCATGTCCCGGGGTCTAAGGACCTTTGAGACACTGAAAATATAATTAAATTGATGTATTTGATGAAAGCAGTGAAAAAAGTGAGAGGCTATAATCAGTGGTTATGGAGCATTTTTACAAGCCTGATCGTTTTAAAATCTTTGCTAAAATTTGCATAGATTTTAAAGGACTGAGTGATAGTAGAGCAAAAACTCGTTGTATTTCTATTTACTTAGCATGTGAATGTAGTTTCTCAACCCATAGCAATAGTATAATATGTGCGGAGACATTTTAAATCTAATAGTCATAAATTACTTTGATCTATCAATACAGAAGAAAGTGTTTTCTAACACTTAGAAATGTATAAGTCATAGGAAATTGCACATTTCTATTTTTAAATTGTGTACAGATTTTTGTTTGAAAGGATGGCAAGTGGTGAGAAGAATATTTTCAACTACGAGCTCATACTATATCAGGTCAGAAATCGGCGTGGCAAAGTGTAATAGAAATGCTCGGTCATGGAGAAAGAAAGAAAAATTGGGTTGAACACATGACTTATTTTAGATGGGTGTTATTTGAAAACTAGATCATGGATATTTAAACTACACTGAAAGAGCAAAACTATAGCCTTATTGTTTAGTACATATTAACATACTGTCATTTATATCTCCTGTAATTAATGGAGTTCGGGCAGCACAGTGGACTACAGGTTATGTTGCTAATCATAAGGCCAGCAGTTCAAAGCCACCTGCCGCTCTGGAGGAGAAAGGTGAGGCTTTCCATTCCTATAAAGAGTGATAGTATTGGAAATCCACAAGACAGTTATACCTTGTCCTATGGGGTCCCTCTGAGACGGGATTGACTTGACGGCAGCAAATAACTAAACTTTTGCTGAAAATTATGAATACCAACTTATAAATGTGTGGGATTTTTGCCCACCCCCCAAAATTTTTTTTCTAGAGGAAAAAATGTTGAATATTCCATGATGTCTATATCTGTTGACAAAGGCATATATCCTCCTGACTCATTTAAATAGCAGAATTATCCTACTGAGTTGAAGACAACTTGACCGGTACTAGATTATCTCAAAAAACTTCTACATATCAGGATCTTGTAAACTTATTAAAAATTTTAATATAGTATAGAACATCAAGTATTTTTCTCTCAATGAGATATTCCTATTTTTGTTTAAGTAAGTAACCTTCCTAATATTCTCAAATGGCTCAGTGTAGTTGCGTGTTAAGGTACATCTTCAATACCCTTAACATATAATTAGTAATATCCCCTTCCACTGGCATCCATCACACTTTCCAAGGCATGCTTCTTTCATTGTGCTTTCTTGGCTAACTAGAATTTCAAATTAATGTTGACATTAATTAATTGTGGAATTAATTAATTAATTGTGGAAAGAGATTCAGATACCCCCAGTCTTATATTTGAATGTTGAATTTGTTCACTATTTTTCTTTTAAGTATTTAATATTTGGAGCCTCTTGCTATCTCCCAACTGTCCATACTTTTATTAGAGTTTGATAACCAGGGAATGGGAAATTCCCTACTTGCTTAAGAGTCCTAAAAAGATGCTGTTAAAATAATGATAACAAAAATTGTGATATTACAACAGCAGGAATAACTGCTGCCTGTATCACCCTCTGGACTGTGAATATTGTTGGTATTTCTGTATGAGATCCCACAGGTAATTTGCCTTCAAGTTTTCTTGTCAATACTTTGAAGTAATTAGCTTTAAAATAATACAGCAGGAATATGTGATCAAAAACCATGTATCTTGGGTTAAGAAAAAAAATAGATCTTTCACTTTAAATGGTCTGTCTGTCTTCAAAAGGATGTTTGCTATTCAGTACCCTGAGGGACTAATGGAGTCATGATTGGGCAAAGGACCACTACTCCCAAAAGGTGTATATTTGCCGTTCTTGCTAAAAGAGAATGGGATGGCCAAGCAAATTTGCACTTGAAGAACAAAATGCTATTATGTAAACTGCCCTCTGAAACACTTTTTAAAAAGCGTCATGGAGGGCTGAGCCCCGGTGGCGTAGTGGTTGTGCGCGGGACGGCGACCCACTGGGACGGAGGTTCAATTCCAGCAGTGGGGCTGGCCCTCCTACTCTCACCGCCAGAGAACAGTGATTCCCTCCTCCCTCCCCAAAAAACAAGAAAAAATAAAAAGCATCATGGAAATTTCAAATGCCACTATATAATCTGAATCAACTATGATTCTAAATTCTTTTTTTTCCATTTAGAGAAAAGCCTTGCTAGATTTTTCTATGCATTGCATAATTCACTTTGTTTTCCTGAGATATTCTTATGGAAAATATTGCTCTGTGTTATATGATTCTGATAACACTAAAACAAGAATGCTTTAGGGAAATCAATTTCATAGAAAATCAAACTGATGAAAGAAAACCAGCTAAAATGGCAAAGGTGTTAAAGACAGAGGAGCTAGAATTTAGAAGAAAGCAATATGACATGGAAAATTAGCTAATTCAGGCTAACTCCTAGAAGTAGAGGGGAAGAAGTATTAGATGCTATGTTATCATAAGGCAAAGTCAGTGGACAAAGAGGTTTGTAATTCAATTGTCCTTACATTTTTGAGAAGGTAGGTAAAATGTTAATGATTCTGTACAAAAATGAAAGACTAGCAAATGTGTAAATTCTGTAAATTTTGCTTGAAAAGTTTTTTGTTGATTTGGTCTTCACTGTAATCTTGGAAGACAATCAATATTGATACATTGCATTATATAAAGATGAAGTCATAAAAAATTCAGTGACTAAAAAATGTTGTCATTTAGCCCATTTGACATTTCTTATTTTATTCAAGCTTGTGTCTCCACATTATAAATAAATACAGAAATAATGATGCAAATAAAACTTTGTAAAAGATAGTACGAGCAATGTAGAAAGCAAAAGAAAGCAAAGAAGTTACTCCGTTGCACGGTTTATGGTCAACTGCTAACTGAGTGCTTTGAGGTCTAACCTTCCTTGTGGCAAAGTGGAAGAGATTATCTGCATCAAAAAGGTCACAGCGACAAATGTATCAGGACAATTCCACTGTGTTCCTATAGGATCCTCCTTACTCAAACCCAACTGCTCAACAGCAACTGGTTGAAGAAATACTTAAGTAATTGTTTCTAGTCCTTAAGTGTACTTGAAGTACAGAGACTGGTGAGGAAGCATTTACAACAATCCAGAGGATACGTGGTAGTTATCACCTGTCAAATGTTACTGCGTGATCAAGGAAGAGAAGGAATGAAAACCAGCATTGGATCAGTAGTGCTCTGTCATGCTGGCTAACAAGTGAACACCTTGAGAGAGAGAGAGACCATGTGTGGTAGTTATCTAATCTGGACTCAATTTGAGGATTAAGAGTATAAGTGTGGAGTCTAAACTGTCAATCAGGATAAAGCCAATACATTCTCTTAATTCTTTGTGTGGGCATGGGCTTCCCCTAAGGATTCTTTGAATTCCTGGATTTCCTCCTGGAAGGCAGTAGAGAGTCTTTCTATCTATCATCTATCTATCTATCATCTATCTATCACCATCTCTATCTCCGGGCTCACCACTCTGGGAACTGTAGAAGTCAATAGAGACCCCTATCAGTGCTGAGATGCTTACAACGCACTGGATCCAAAGACCTTTTGCTCAATGGTCTGTGATTGTCCTGTATTTGGCATCATTGCAAGTGTTTGATGAGTCTGAAGAGGACTTTACAGATTGGCATTGGACATATGGGCAAATATCAGACTTATGGGCATGAACCGGACTGAGTTGGGATGCTCTCTTAATGTACAATTTACCCTTTATATAAAACTCTCTCTTATGCACATGAGTTTCTATGGATTATCTCTCTCGTGTACCCAGACTAACACAACATGTTCTATGAACGTTGTCACTTCATATTTTAATAGGTCCTTTAATTTTTTGCTAATGTTCAAAATATCATAAATATAATGTTTAACTCCCTAATATGTTTATATTTGGCTTTATTTTTCCCTTCTGTGAAGAATACAAAAAATGTTAAGATGGCAAATCATTTTATGTCATCTAGACTTTATTGGAGTCATTTGACCATTTGGAAATGGTTCCAGTAAACTTTAATTTCTGTTTAATTTAAAAACCCTGTAGCAGTACATTGAAAGGGAGCTGCCAGAACTCCAAGCCAGATTCCTCAGAGGATCTGAAACAAGGGATAACACTGTTGATATCAGAAGGGTCTTGGCACAAAGCAAGGAATACCAGAAAAATGTTTACTCTGTCTTATGGATACCAAACAAACAAATTCAGTATCATCAAGTCAATTCCAACTCACAGTGACATTGTTTATGGAAGTAGAAAATCACTTATTTTTTCCAAGGAGTGTCTGGTGGACTCAAACTGCAGACTCTGTGGTTAAATGCCCAATGGAGAACTAGTGAGTTCTCCAGGCTCTGCCCCCAGGCTATTATTGGGGAAAAAACAGTTGTGAGATGATTTCAAGAACAGACTTTAAACAAGACTTCTGAATAGAAGCTCACTCTCCAAGAGAGTCAGTTGTGTGGTAGGTATGAAATATGTTGCTATATTTATCTAGATGGATATTTCTTTTATATGCCGTATTTATGCCATTACTCTATTATGTTAGTTCGGGTAGACTAGAGGAACAAATTTCAAGGACACACATATGGATATAAGGAATGGGTTTACATTCAAGAGAAATAGGACATTGAGAAAATATCCCAGCCCAGTCCAGCTCAAAGTCACAAGTCCGATATTAACCCATATGCCTGAAATCAGTCCATAAAGTCTCCTTCTGACTCATGACGTCACAGGTCAGTGGGTACAGAGTCCTGGCATTGACAGGGGTCTCCCCATGGCTCCGTGCTTCCAGGGCTCAGGGTCCATCAATAGCATCCCGTGGTGGCAGAAGCAACTCATTGCCGGCAGAGGCCTCCATGTGGCTGCCCCAGCCTCAGAGGTCCGTCCGGTTCCATCAGGGCAAAGCCGTGTGGTCTCTCCATTGGCTACTCCAGCCTCCCAGAGGCCGCCATCCTGTGTTGTCTGTGATTAATCATCTCTCAAACTAACTCCCAACAACTGGGGAAGATAGCTTCTCATCTTCACGAGGGAAATATCGCAAGATTTCCCAGGAATCCAGGTGAAAGCCATGCCCACATAGAGGCCGCATTGGCTACTCAATGGCTATCTCCAGATTAACAGGCTAGACTCCACCCCTACATTTCAATCATAAAATTAACATAAGCACATCACTGTCACACCTAGTCTATCTGGTAAGTTAAATACAGAACTCCAAAAGTCATACAAGGTGGCTTACTTTCTCCTGCTCTATTTTTCTCTTAAAGTTTTAAAGAAGTATCTTTGTAATATGATTCAGGTTATAAATAAGAAGCATCTGAGGATGAAACTCATCCATGAGTAAGCATGAGTCAGCCATTCCATCAGCCTGGGAACTGGAAATTAATTGTAATGTAATAACTATCTGGAGTCAGCGGATCGAACATTTTAATGGGAATAAAGTTTTGAATGGCTGACATTAGAAACGGTGTGGTTGTCTGTTTGGAAAGAGATTTGTAATAAAAAGTATTTCAGGAAATGGTATTTCAGACAGGACAAAAATGTGTGACCCTATCGCACTAAAATGCAACTCGTGTACCTCAAACAAGATCACATAAAATTTCTATTATATGAAATCCTGGAGCATCTATAACTAGGGCATGTTTACATAGAGCAAAGCACATACACCACTTCAGAGACAGATTTCATCAAACTTCATATGATGAATCAAGTGGGATTTGCCAGGTTCCAAATATTGTCAAAGAACTGGCTGGAACGTCTGTTGTAGAGATTCAGCGGAGGTATGAGATGATCCAGAAGGGGACCATTCTTTGGAAATATTAAACCAAATATGGTAGCAAAAGGAAATTTTCACAGACTGATTACAGAGGACGCAGGACATTATAAGGAAAAACTTCTCATTGGTTCACGTGTACCAAAGCCTGCTTGAACAGACATCAGATAGTGGCAATATGCCTTGCACATTATTTTGCTTATCCCTGAGCTGCCACTTACATGGTCAGTAGTTTGAAACCATGAGCCATGCTGCTGAAGAAAGACATGGCTTTCTACTCCTGTAAAGAGTGATAGTCTTGGAAACTGACAGGGGCAGGCCTGCCCTGTCATACAGAGGCTCTCTGGGTCATACTCGGCTGGATGGCACGGAGCGTGCATTTGAGTTGGAAAATTTGAATTATTTAGCAGCTTCACCTGTGATTATCATTACTTGCTTCACCCACTGGTTATGCTCTTCCTGGGAGACTAGCATGCAAGAGAAGGGGGAGAGTTCTATATAGGCTTCCTGAGTGTGGCAGTCATGTACTCATGTTAATTTTATGATTGAAATATAGGGGTGGAGTCTGGCCTGTTAATCTGGAGAAAGCCATTGAGTAGCCGATGAGGCCTCTGTGTGGACATGGCTTTCACCTGAGACTCCAGGCAAATCTTGCGGTATTTCCCTTGTGAAGATGAGAAGCTATCTTCCCCAGTTGTTGGGAGTTAGTTAGAGAGATGATTAACCACAGGCAACACAGAATGACAGCGGCTGGGAGGCTGGAGGAGCCCGTGGAGAGATCACACGGCTTAGCCCTGATGAAGACAGACCTCAGAAACTGGAATGGCATGCTGTTGATGGACCTGAGCCCTGGAAGCGAGGAGCCATGGGGAGACCCCTGCCAGCGCCAGAATTCTGCACCCACTGACCTGTGACTTCCTGAATCAGAAGCAGACTTTATAGACTGACTTCGGGCATATGGGTTATTATTGGACTTAGGACTTTGCAGTGGCCTGGATTAGGATGCCTTCTTAGGGTCACATTTCTTTTGCCTTTCCTGATACCTATATGTGTGTCTCTGAAATTTGTTCCTCTAGTCTACCCGGACTGACTCACTGAGGTATGCTAGCTAGTTGTTATTAGGTACCGTTAAGTTCATTCCTACTCCTTCTTGTTAAGCCTGTGCAATCCTCATGGGTGAGGTTTTAGTTGAGGCCATTGTTGCCACTATCCCAGCTCATCAGGGCCTCTCTCCTTTTCACCGCTGCTCTCTGTTACCTAGCAAGATGTCCTGCTCTCTCTGATGACATGTCCAAATACTTGTGACAAAGTCTCAACCTACTCACCTCCTGCATGGAACATTCTCACTGTACTTTTTCTGAAACCGGCCTGTTTGCTTTTCTGGCAGTCAACAGTATTTTCACTGTTCTTAGTGATGCGGTTCAATGAATTCACATGAATAAACTCTTCTGCAGTCTTCCTTATTCCATCACAGCTTTTGAATGCATATGAAGCAATTGACCCTACTAGAGCTTGGACTAGCCATACCTTAGTACTCAGAGTGACCTCCACGCTTTTCAATACCTTAAGAAGTCTTGTCCAGAAGATTTACCCAAGGCAATGCATCATCAGAGTTTTTGACCGCCCCTTCCATGAGAATTGTTACTGTGGGTACAAACAAGATAAAATCTTTGAAAACATCAATCTTCCCTGGAATCCATGATGAAATTTAGTGGTTCAGCTATCAGGACATTTTCTTTACATTGAATTGATTTCCATACGGAGGGCTATAGTTCCTGTTCTTTATCAGCAAAATGCTGGGAGTCCTTGTTAGAAGCAAATAAGGTTGTATCACCTTATTGTTCATGGCCTTCCTCCAAATCTGATGCCTTCTCATTCATATATTCCATTAGCGGATGGCCTATTCCTTCTTCACAGTCTGTTCTTAGTCTGAAAGTTCCACTGAAAACTCTTCCCCTTGGTTGATTCTTGTGACATTTGAAATAATGGTGCCAGCTTCCTGACTCATAGCAATAGGCAAGCTACAATAGTTTGACAAGCCAAGGGACAAGTTTTAGGTCTAGTTGGCAGTGGAGATCTATTACTTGTTCATTTATTTTCCTCTCTGTAGCAGAAATTCACAATCAATTTACTTTGAAAGCATCAAACTTATTACCACAATCCTTGCCTTCCATAGATCTAGAAATCTGAAGATATTGATCAGATAAAAGATACCTCTGTGTTGGATTGATAACCACAGGTCAGCCGTGTGAAACCACCAGACACCCAGTGGTAGAAAGATGAGGCTTTTCACTCACAGAAAAAGTTAACAGTTCTGCAAACTAAAAGGGGACGTCTACTCGTCCTGTAGACTTGCCATGAGTCAGAAATGACCTGATATCAGTGAGTTTGAGTTTAACACCCTGCGGGTGATCATTTTTGTGAAGGAGATCAAAAGATGAATACAGAAGTAGGGAGAAGGTACACAAAAGAAGCAGCTATGATATCCCAAGTGGTTAAAAACATTACTTAGGCATTGTGGCAGTCATGTGCTTATGTTAATTTTATGATTCAAATGTAGAGGTGGAGTCTAGCCTGTTAATCTGGAGATAGCCATTAAGTAGCCAATGAGGCCTCTATATGGGCATGACTTTCTTCTGAAACTTCTGGGAAATCTCACAATATTTCCCCCATGAAGATGAGAAGCTATCTTCCCCCAGTTGTTGGGAGTTAGTCTGAGAGATGATGAATCATGGATAAAACAAGATGGCAGCATCCGAGAAGCAGGAGGAGCCGGCGAAGAGACCACACGGCTTTGTCCTGATGGAGCCAGACCTCTGAAGCAGGGGTGGCCACATGGAGACCTCCGCCAGCGATGAGATGCTTCTGCTGTTGATGGACCCTGAGGCCTGGAAGCGAGGAGCCATGTGGAGACCCCTGCCAGTGCTGGGATTCTGCACCCACTGACTTGTGACTTCGTGAGTTGGAAGGAGACTTTATATACTGATTTCAGGCATATGGGTTAATATCAGACTTATGACCTTGAATAGAAATTAGCTCAATGTCCTGATCCTTTTGCATATAAACCTTTTCCCAATATTATACGCATGTCTATGAAATTTGTTCATCAAGCCTACCTGGACTACCACAGGCATGAACCAAGCAGAAGGGATGGCACTATTCAGAATAAATGCCAGCTATAGCTAACCAGTATGACTGTACTGGTAAGTATTTGCTAATTATCAGTCTTGCTAATTACTAATGATATAATTTGCACTAAAATTTCATCTAAGCTTACAGACTAGCTCTCCCTTTCATGGTCAACAATTTTATTTTGGGGGATTTAATCATCATCTACAAGCAGATAGGAAGAGTGTACTAATGTCTAAACTGCTTATAAAGAATTACACTTAAAATACAAACAATAATGTATTTAATTACATTAAATACAAACAATAAGTAATTTGAGGAAAGGTAAATAATCATAACTAAATAACAATGATTTCCCAGAGCACTTTTATCTATAGCAACTTATATGACTCCCCCAGACAAATTAAAAGTTAGTTCCATTTTTAAAAGACTATATGTACTTAAGGAACCTGGTCTAGAATAGATGCTTTCCTGTTGACATTGAGTAATCTTTTGTGGTTGTGCTGAAAGATATCAAATCAGCATCATCAGTTTCTTATTTATGGTGCTGTAAGTCTAGAAGCAAAGAATAAATGTTACTGATGTAGTAGCTGATCTCATATCCTACTTCTAAATCTTAGTGCAGGTGTAGTGATTGAGGACACTTGAATAATCCCACACTTCTTTTTTTAAAATCATTTTACTGGGGCCATGTACATTGTTTTTCACAATACATAAATAAACATGCTGTGCCAAGCATCTTCACATGTCCATTGCTATTACCGTTCTCCAATCATCCATGTTTTCCCTTGAGCCCCTAGTATCAGCTTTTTCATCCCTTCCCCTATTCCCCTGCTCTCTCCTCCCTACCAACCCTCAATACTTTATACATTATTATTGTTCTGTCATATCTTACACTGCCTGACCTCTCCCCAAACTCACTCCTTTGATGCCCATCCTTCAAATAGGAGCTTATGTGTATATCCTTGCAGTTGGTCCCATCTCTCTACCCACCCTCTCTCCACCCATGCAGTAGTTCCAATCTCACCACCGGCCCAAAGGGGCTCATCCATCTTGGTTTCCCCATATCTCTAGTTCCCATTTCTATTAGTGTACCTTCTTCAGTCCATCTGGAATTGTAAGGTAGAGTTGGGCCATGATGGTTGGGTGGAGGAAGGCTTCAGGAACTAGAGGGAGCTTGTATGTATCATCACTGCCTGACTGCCCCTTGACTGGTCTGTCTCCTCCTTGTGACTCCCCTGTAAAGGGGTGACCAATTATCTACGAGGGGGCCTTAGGTCCCCACCCTACTTTCCCCTTCATTTGTAATGATATGATTCTTGTTCTTTGATGTTCCATACCTGCTCCCTTCGGCTCCTCTTGATCACACATGCTGGTGTGCTTCTTCCATGTGGGCTTTGCTGTTTCTGCGCTGAATGGAGACTCAATTATTATCAAGTCTTTGAGACTCCAGACATTCAATCATTTGACAGCTGGGTACCATAGTTTCTTCTACTCCGATTGCCTCTGTATTCATTTATCTTCAGTGATATCGGAAGTCAATTGGTCCATTGATTTTGATTTTTGTTCTTTGATATCTTATGCCTGATTGTTTCAGCATCTCATGATCACACAGGCAAGTGAGCTTTTTTTATGGTGGGTTTTGTCGCTCCTGAGCTAGATGGCTGCTTGTTTATGCTCAAGCCTTTAAGACCCCAGGTGCTATGTCTTTTGATAGCTGGGCACCATCAGCTTTCTTCACCACTCTTGCTCATGCCCCCACATGTCCTCTGTGGGCACCTTGGGGATGTGTGCACACAGTGATATGTGTTCTCCCCAAACCCCCATTTGAGTATATTGCCTAGACCTTTCACCACCATGTGGCCATGCTGGTTGTTGTGCTTCTTCTGTGTGTGTGGTCTCTTCTCAAGTAAATGGTGTATTGTTTATCTTCAGGCTTTTAAGACTCCAGACGATATATCCTTTGATGACTGGGCACCATCAGCTTTCTTCACCACATTTGTTTGTGCACTCATTTTACTTCAGTGATTGTGTTGGGCCAGTGAGCCTCAAAGAATACCAGATTCATAGAGCAAAGTGTTCTTGTATTGCGGGAGCTCCAGGGTGAGGGCCCAAGTTCCACTTGCTACCATGGTATTTGGTCCACGCTTCTTAATACTTTTAGTTCACTGATAAATTAGCTATAGCAGCATTCAAACAATCCATTTGAATAAAGAATTGTTTTTAAAAAACCAACAACACTGTAGGAAAAAAAAGCTCAGGAATGATCAGGATTCTTTTATATTTAGCTTTCAATTTGATTTATCATATTATTACAAGCCATTTAGTCAATTCTGACTCACAATGACCATGCACACAATAGAAGGACACATTATTCAGTTCTATGCCATACTCACATTTTTTGCTATGTTTGAGCTCATTGTTGGATTCATCTCATGAAGAAACTTTCTGGTTTCAATAATTTTCTAATTTACTAATCATGGTGTTCATCATTAAGGGCTGGTTCTTCTTGATAACGTGTAAGAAACATGCAGTGGTGACAATTACTCTTCTAAGAAGCATTTTGACTTCTTTGAAGACTGATTTACTCCATCTTCTTTTTCATATACACACAGTAAAGTTTATTTTGGATTTATTCCTTCTGTTGGTAGCCCATTGTATGGTCCATATTCTTCTCCAACACATTAATTCAAATTCATTGATTCTCCTTTGGTCTCCCTTGTTATGTGATTTTTGCATATTTGTGAAGTGATTGAAAATACTATTAATGAGTCAGGTTCACCTTTGTTTTCAAAGTGTTAGGTTTGGTCTTTAGCACTTTAAAGAGATCTCATCATAAATTTGCCTGAGGCAATTAGTTTTTGATTTCATGAATATTTTTTTAAGGATCTGTGGATCCAAATAAAATGAAATCCTTGAAACTTCAGCATATATATATATATATATATATATATATACATGTATGTGTGTGTGTGGTAAATTGATAATATTCATCCTATGTGAGGATTTTGTGTGTGTGTGTGTGTGTGTGTGGCATCACTGCCCTGGTGGGAGTAGGATACCCAGCCTTGCTCCTGGAGAGCTGCTGCTAGATTTGAACTGTCAACCCTGTGGGCCGCAGTCCCGCACACAACCACTATGCCACCATGTGATAATTTTTGCTGTTTATTTTGCCCTACATTGAAGTATAGTTTATATTTAAGAAATATTTTTGGTGCTGTAGCATAACTTTGGATTACTAGCTTGAAGATCAGTATTTCAAGCCCATTGTCATTCTATTGGAGAAAAATGAGGGCATTTCCCCCGCCATAAAGATTTATAGCTTTGAAAATATTTTCTCAGGTTGCTAAGAGACAGAAGCCACTTATTAGTTTATGGGTAGTAGTAGTAGTAGCAGTTGTTGTTGTTGTTGATGGTGATGCTCTGGCTCATATGGAAGACTATGATCTAAATTTTCATCAGGAAGTGCTTCAAGGTTTTATCATGTCACCAGGCAAGGTAGTGCCTTCTGCATATTGCAGGTTGTTAAGGAGGCTTCCCTCCATCTTAAAGCTACAGTCTTCTTCATTTAGTTCAGATTCATGGATTGTTTTCTTTGTGTACAGATTGAATAAATTAAAGTAAGAGATATCACCAAGATTATTACTTTCCAGATTCACTTACTACCCCCTCAGTCTGTTTGTCTACATAGAGATTCTATACAAGTATAATTAAATGTCCTGGAATTCATGTTCATCCCAATGTTATCCATAATTTATGAAGAATCATATAACAGTGTAAAATTGGCATTGTGCCCACATATTACTTCTTATGACTATACGAAGGAGAAGGAAAATTCAATTCCATACCAGCACAAGGCTCATTGTTACAAAGCAAATGTGAGAAACGCCTCCACACTCCACACTTGTTTATTGATGCTGACACTGACATTCATCCCATGAAACTCTGCTTTCCTGCTGGATTCAATAATTCTTTGTTAGAGCAGCACAAAATCCATAGCCAATACACATTAAAGGAATTTCTTAAGGAAATTAACATGTTACCACAAGCCAGGGTCAGAAAATATTAAGGACAGTCAATAGTCCACAGCAACACTTTTCCTTGGTCATCAGCCAAGTCTCTTTTCCAGGTCCTCGGCCTCTTGGACATGTGACTCTTTGGTCTCTGTCTTCAACTGAGGGCCAAGTAGTTCAATTCTTGCTTCACCACTCAGTCTCATAGTGTCAGCATGGCTTCTTTGCTCTGGCATATGCTCTCCTTGCCTCAGCCTCTGTTCTTGGCATGGCGTAGTCTGTGTCCTCCAGTTCAGGCAGGGATTCCAAACAGTGGTGCCTCTTCCTCATTGATGACTCCAGGCATTCTCTCTTCATACTTCTGAGGTGCCTCATTTTTATAGTCTGGGGACTGACAAAACTGACCAATCTCTGGGGAAAGTTCTCTGACCCGTATGTGCATGATCCCACCCAATCACTTAGTGAAGTCCGTAAAATGGCCACGTTAAGGAATTGCACTTCTCAAACAGTGATATACTCAGTTTTCAGTGGAGATTACAGATTAAGACAGTTTGGGGAAAAATGCTTCGCAATTCTGTAAAAAGCCTTCTGAATGAGAGTAGGACATTGCTATGTATAAAGCCTAAAATGAGACCCAGGTTGGAACCCAGCACCATGAGTCGTTTTGGGATAAAAGCCTCACTTTTTCTCCCTTGGAAGGACTGGTGCATTCTAGCTCTTAATCAAATGCCATGTCCAGGGTCCAGATTAGAAACTACTAAAAATTTATTGGGGAAAGAGTTGCTTCCTCAGAGTAGAGTTTACCTTCATGAAGTTTGAGGGACCTTCATTTGCTGAAGTTGTATGACTCAAAATGAAACAAAATGGCTGCAAGAACTCATTTTTTGGGAGTACAAAATAAGGATTTAAGAACCTTATAAGTAAAAAAAAAAAAGAAACTTATAAATCATCAAAAATTAAATGAAAAACTTGAAAGCCGATATCATCAGTGAGTTGAAATGGACTGATACTGGATAATTTGATTCATATAACCATATGGTATAGTCTGCTCTGAAAAACACATTTATAGGAATGGCTTTACCTTCATTGTCAAAAAGAACATGCATAGAACTATCCTGAACTGCAATGTTGTAATTGATAGGATAATAAGTATATGCCTACAAAGAGGACTATTTAGTAAGCTATTGTTCAGATTTACAAATGAACCAATAGCATCAAATATTAAAAAGATATTGCTTTGACACACTTCTGCAATCTAAAATAGATCAAATATGCATGTAATCAAGATTCATTGAAAATCACTTATGAATGCAACACTTGAGAACAAAAGGTAAGAAAAGGAAGTTGAGAAATATGGCCTTGATGAGAGAAATGATACCAAAGTTTGTGTAAACAGAATTTTGCAATGACCATGACTTAATTATTAATAATACCTTTTCCCAACAGCAGAAATAATTGATATACATTATTTTGTTCTTATTGTACCGAGGGTTGATTGACAATGGACGCCATTCAACTAACAACTGCTAGCTATTTTCATTGCTCAGGAAAAACTCACAGGTACTTTAAAAAGATTAGGTGTCCCTAGGTGGCACAAGTAGTTAAATGCTGAACTG
Source organism: Nesogale talazaci (assembly GCA_004026705.1). NCBI lineage: Eukaryota > Metazoa > Chordata > Mammalia > Afrosoricida > Tenrecidae > Nesogale > Nesogale talazaci. The sequence continues at coordinate 66,488 of PVJH01007716.1, forward strand.
TTGTGCAGTTCCAGTGTATCCAGAAGCACTTGTGAAGACAGGCCTAAAGTTTGCTTCTAAGAGATCATAGCCTTCTACTTTGCAAGAGGTGAGTTGCCACGTGTCACAAGTGACTTGACAGCAACCAAGAGCTACAACCTTCAGAATGATTTTGATTTATGTCTGTATGAATTAGCATGGAGCCAAAAATTATCCCAACAATGATATTCTTCTCAGTCACTTAGAGTACTGTATGGCACAGTGATTCTTAACCTTCTTAATGCCGCAAAGAGTTCCTCGTGTTGTGCTGCTGTTATGAATTGGGTAACTCCTGTTATGAAAGAATGCATCTTTCAACCCAGAAGGGGTCACAACCCACAGGGTGAGAACTGCTGATAGAGAGTTCTTAGTGAGAGAGGAGTGAAATTCAACAGAAAGCGTGGTCCGTGTGATCTGTGCTCTGGCTTGTTGCTAGCACTGTTTGCTTTCCTTTCCTTTAATTTTTTTGTCAGATGTGGATATATTCGTGGGAAAGTGTTACACATGTTAAAGTCATGTGGCAGGACTGTCACAGAAAAACAATTTCTGTTTTCCAGTTGAGAAATATTTATCTAGCATATACTCCCCTGTTCCCCCTTTTTAAACGGAGGAAGAGTTGAAGACGAACAGGTCGGAAGAGAAGAGACTTTAGTTGAAAGGAGGTCAGGTGACTCACTCAGAGTAGTGGCAGTAATAAATGAAAAAGCAAAAACTGAAAATTTAGACCCTCTTCGATCCTTCCATTTCTACCCCCTCGGGAGTCATGAAAACTTAATTACCCTGGCATGTCATCCCTTCCTCCATCCAAGCAAGTAATAACCGCATCTTAAGAAGCTCCACAACATTCTTGATAGGGTTTTCCGTAAAAATCCCCTTGATAATTCTAATATGAAGCATTCGCATGAGTTTATCTGGGAATTGGCTGATCCTTTGTTTTTGCTCTTGCTGCTGCTGAAATACTTTGAGTCTGAGATCATTATGCTGTGGTTATCATTCTTTGGTCAGAGGATGTTGTGAAAGCCTCCTTTACCACAGAAACATATGAATATTCCAGCGCTTAGACTGGAAAAAAAAAAAGTGGAATTGGTGACAGCTGCTTGAACTGCTTCATGGGAGGCCTCACCAGTGATTCAGGCTCGTGAGTGTATGTCCCAAACACAGGACTATCCATTTCCTCTCTGTTCATTCTCCCTGCTGCTCACTTGTTCCTGTGTCTCTGAATAGACCAGAATCTTTGAGAAGTGTTTTTTTTTTTTAACCACTTTGCAGAATGCTGGTGGCCTTGCTGGGGGGTGCAGTGGTTAAGAATGGAATTGTGATCTGCATGATGTGCAATTCAAAGCTACCAACCCCTCCACCGTCATGAAGATGGGACTCTACACCTCTAAACAGCTACAGTCTCACTAATATACAAATAATAACTCTACCCTTTCCTGTAGGAACACTCTGAGTCAGTATTGGCTCGATAGTTGTGAGGTTTTTTGTTTCTTTGTTTTTTCAGGAAGAAAGCAGGTCCTGCTTATTCCAACTAAAGAAAGAAACCACTTCCAGAGAGTTATAAACTGAAATGGTTAGGTAGTGATTTTTGAATCATAGTTTCCCCAATATTCCAAAGTAATTTCTGTGATTTTTTTAAAAAAAATTCAAGACAAAAAGAAGCAAACAATCCCCAAATGTCACCCACTGTCCTAACACTGAAAGTAATCCTGTTGTTATTGTGATGATATTGAGATTTATTTTCCTTGAATATGTCTCATAAGGACTTTAGGAAGCCCTAATCTTATTAAAGGTAATAAAATAACAGACATGATTATTTTAAACACTAAAATAATGCATTTGTTTGATTTGAAGAAACTTCATATCTGCTAGGATAAAAGTCAAATGTGTAATGTGGTAAGGTGTCTAGGCTAAGCTGGTTCCAGAAGATAGATCTTGCCTTGGCTCTTCAGCTAACTTAGTTTTAAGTCTTTTGGGAATATTTCCTAACCCTCGTGGCTTTGTATAACTCATCTCTAAAATGGAAATCATATTTTTATGACTTTATTTTAAAGATAGCATAAATCAAAGTCTTAAACTCACTGCTTTGAAGTTGATTTTGATTCATAGTAACTTTTTTTTGGGGGGGGGCATCAATGCCCTCTGGTGGGAGTAGGAGACACAGCCTTGCTCCCAGAGAGCTGCTGCTGGATTTAAATCACCAACCCCCGCAGTCCCTCTCACAACCACTACGCCACCGGGGCTTAGCCCCAGGGTAACTCTTTAGAACAGAGTAGAAGTACTTCAGGGGAGAAAATCAACCAAGACAAGCTCCCACTTTTGTAAGTGCTTAAAAAATAGTGTGTCCTTAGAACAGTTAAAAAGCCTTTTTGTCTGAGAAACATTAAAAAATATCATAGTGAGCACTTATAGTCAGTTGCAAATATATTTATGTTTGGAGGAAAAGCAAGAGAATGATTCTTATTTCAAGAATACTATATGTTCCACACTTTAATATTTCTTCTTAAAATGTGACCACAGTCTGATAAGACTTTTAGTGTGTGTTGAGATGATGTAATTGTTCCTCTTAAATAATGACAATTGATTTATTTAAAAGCATAAAAAATTTGCAAAATTCAAAAATATTTTCAAATAAGGAAGTACAAAAGTGACCTCAAACTCATCATAAAACATCTAGAATTAAACAACATAAAACAACTAGAATTAAAACAACAATCAAAACAGCTAGAATTGGTATTAGCTATACTCATTTCACATTGGCATTAGGTATACATTATCTTCTCCATGCATTCCTACATACCATTTATTGTAGAGGGCATCTGCATCCCATTTAATGCCAATTGTCTGTATGCATATGTATTTATTTCTGGGTTATCTGTCTTGGTCCATTTTTTCTGAGTATCATTATACCAGAGCTATATTGTTTTAACAACAATGACTGCATATAGGTTTTGAGGTGAGAAAATGTGAGACCACCTACATTATTCTTCTTCTTAAGCAGTTCTCTGTTTATCCTGGGTTTCTTCCCTTTTCATATGAAGTCGATAATCTTTTTTTTTTTCATTTCTTTGAAAAATGATGCTGAAATTTGTATCTGGATAGCACTGTTTGTAGTTTGCTTTAGGGAGTATTGCCATCTTCACTATATTGAGTCTTTTGATTCATGAACACAGAATAGTCTTCCATTTGTGTAGATTCCATTTGTTCTCTTACAATGTTCAGTAATTTTCTTTGTACAAATTTTTGTGTTTGTTTGGTTAGGTTTATTCCTAGGTATTTCAGCTTTTGTGAATGGTACTTTTGATACGTATTTTTGCATTTTCATTATTGGCATATAGAAACACAAATGATTTCTGCTCATTAACCTTGTATTCTAATACTCTACTAAGCTCCTCTATTGTTTCAGCAATTCTATTGTGGACCCTTTAGGATTTTCAATATATAAAACCACATTGCCTGCAAAAAGTGAAAGTTTCACTTTATTTCCCAATTGTGGACCTTTGGTATTTTGCCTTTGTCTTACGGCATTGGGTAAGAAGTGGGGATAAAGGATATCCTTCACAGGTTCATTTGTTCAGTGGGAATGTTTTCAGCTTTTCTTCATTGAGTGTAATGTAACTCACTATTGGTATTTCTTATTTGACTTTTATTGGATTGAGGACATTCCCTTCTGGTCCCAACTTCTTGAGGGTCTTTATTAGGCATGGGTGTTAGATGTTAGCAAATGCTAACATCTGCATCATTTGATATGATCAGATGATTCTCGTCCTTGTTCTTATTGATGTGGTAGATTACATTGCTTTCAAATGTTGAACCATGCCTGTATCCCTTGAATGAATCACACTTAACCGTGATGCCTTCTTTTGAGGGGTGGGGGATATGTTGTTGGCTTCCCTTTGCCAGGATTTTTTGAAAATATTTGCGTTTATGTTCATTAGAGATATAGGTCTGTCTTCCTCTATCCTGATGGGGTTTTTGTCTGGTTTTGGTATCAGGGTGTGCTGGCTGCATAGAATGAGTTAGGAGTTTGCTATCACTTTCTATGTTCTGAAAGAGTTTGTGTAAGATTGGTGTCAGCTCTTCTCTAATGCTTGGTGAATTCTCTTGTGAATTCTCTTGTGGGCCTTTTTTCGTTTGGAGTTGTGTTGATCTTGTCTATTCATTCTTTTGCTCTGGGTCTGTTCAACTTCTTAATGTCTATCTGTGCTAACTTGGGGAGTGAGTGAGCATCGAGGTATTTAGCCATATCTCCCAAATTAGTGGATTTGTTGGAATATAGACTTTCCCAACCCTCTGTACCTAATCTGGTTCTTTCGTTGGGGTCTGTTGTGACTTCCCATTTCATCCCTAACTCTAGATATTGGCATGTGCTCCTTTCCCTTTGCTAAGTCTGCTGGTGTTTTGTTGATTTTTTTTGATCCCTACAAAGAACCAACTTTTTGTTCTGTTGATTATTTCTATTTTTCTTCTGGTTTCCAGTTCATTTGTCTCCACACTATTTTTTATTATGTCGTTTCTTTTTCTATCAAAAAGATTCCACTGCTGGCTCTGTGCTAGTTGCTGGAATGTTGAGTTTCGGTGATGATCATATATCTCTCCTCTTTTCTTATTTGTGCATTTATTGCGCTAAAGTGATCTCTGAGAACGTATTGTCATGATCATTGCTCTGTAGGAACTCCTTCTTTTCCTCTCTAATTTGAGTTAATACCCTTTGTTTGGAGAAGCAAGTTGGTAAGTTAGCAGGGTTTTGTCTTTGCTTTGTTTATTCTTTCTATAGTTAATTTCCAACTTTGTGGCACTGTGGTCAATGAAAATTATCTGAAATACCTCTATGTGCTTGAATTTTCTCAAGTTTACCTTGTGCCCCAGTATGTGTTCTATTTTTGAATATGAGCCATGTGTACTGGAGAAGAACGTGTAATGTTTTTATGTTGTTTGGAGAGCTCCGAAAATGTCTATTAGTAGAGTTGTTGGTGCTGTTCAGGTCATCAGTTTCTTTATTGAGTTTCATAAATGTTGAGCTATCTTTCTTTGAGAACAGTTTATTGAAAACACCTGCTATAATTGTTGATCTCGTAATTTTTCTTTTCATCTCTCTGAAAATTTGGTTGATGAATATTGAGTCTTTCATTGGGTACATATATGTTTATTATGTTTATGGGTTCTTTGTCTACTCATCCCTTAAGCATTCTGCAATGCCCATTCTTATTTCTTGCTATGCCATGCACCTTGAAGTCTTTTCTCTCCGAGATTAGCGTTGCCACTCCTGCTTTCTTTGGATAGCCATTTGCTCGTCAAATTTTTCACCATCCTTTGACTTCTGTTCTATTTTTGTCTGTTAGTTTGAGATGTGTCTCCTGGAGGCAGCAAATTGATAGATTTTGTCTAATCCAGGCTGCTGCTCTTTGACTTCTAATATATGTGTTCACATTATTGGCATTTAGTGTAATTAAATCTAAATGTACATTTACTACTTGGGTTTGGCATATTCCTTTCTTCAAGTTTATAGGATTGTGTGTGTAGTTTATTCTTGTTTTCATGTCACCATTGGATCTATAATGTTTGAGGTCCTGCTTTCAGTGTGTTGGTGTTGTGTGGTGTTACCCTCTGCGGTGGCCCCATATTTTGGTGCTGTGGTTGTTAGTTTTCTGCCTATAGAGCACTGAAAAATATTTTTTGCAATGCAGGTTTTAGCTTTACAAATTATCTGAATGCTCCCCTATCAAAGAAAACTTTAACATTTCCTTCAAATTTGATGGAAAACTTTAACTTGCAAAGATACTTAGATTGCACTTGATGTCTTTCAAATTTCAGCACATGTTCCAATTTCTTCTTTCTTACATCTGCATAGTCTCTGCGGAGAGATCTGAGATTATTCTTATCTCTTTACCTTTGAACGTGACTGCTCTTTTTTTTTTTTCTGTCTGGCTGCTCTCATGATTCTCTTTTCATTTAAACTGGATACTTTGACAACTATATGTTTCAACTGGTGTTCTCTTTGTTTCCTGAGTAGTTATCATCTTTTCTTTGTGCTGTTGGGGACATTTTCTTCTAAGAATTCCCTTACTATCTTAACTGTAAGTTTATTTCTTTCTTCTTGCTCCTGGACCCACATATTTTATTATTTTTCAATTCCACTTTTAAACAAATTTCTTTTACTTTATTAATTTATTTTAACAGTTTTATTGACTTATAATCCATGTACCACACAAGCCACGATTAGACTGTACCAAAAATGATGGTTGACTTATTAACATTTTGAAACTTCATTTTACAGAATTAGTTTTATAATAATATAGTCATTCTATATGTGAAATTTTCATAGAATTTCAAAGCTCAATTGTATTTAAATGTAGTTGAAGAAACAAGAAGCAAATTGAAAACTAGGCAATGCTTAAATTTCTTTTATTGTATCAATGCTCTTATATGTATGCTTGTATAAAGACTTCTTTCATAGCATAATGGTTCTTAAACTCAAAGGATCATGAAAACAATTTTTCTTTAATATCAGATTTCAGTTTTTTAAGGAACAGGATATCTTACATTTTCTCTACAGTATCTTCCTGTAACTCACATTTATTGGTTATGTTGCCACTCTCTCTTTTCAATGTTTTAAAGATTTTTAGTATTTTTATATAATATTTTTGATCAGCACTCAATGGATTCAATCTACAATATTATTTCTCTTCATGACCCATGAAATCCCTATTGCTGAGTAATTTGTTCTAGTTTGTCTCTTGATTACTCAGATTTCAGCATCTATATAATATCTTAAGAAAATCTCTGATTGCTATACTCTTTGAATCCCCTCATTTAGAATGTCTTATTCTTGTCTTTATGTTTGATTTAAAGTTTGGCTAGAAAAAAAATTCTGAATCACATTTTTGGTTCCTTTCTTTGAATTCTAGAACTTTAGTTGCAACGGATTTTAATATTGTGTATCCTTATCATATTACTTGTAACACAATGAGAATGGTGTGTATAATCCACAGGGACTGTTTAAATGATTATTTTTGCTGTTTTGTTCTTGTGTTTTAAATTTTAAAAGTCTGAGTCCAGAGTTTAAAAAAATAATAACCACTTTTTCTTATATTAGCTACAAAATGTTAATGTACTTGGCTGCTAATGTTGGAGACTAGAGTTCATTCAGATACCTCCTAGGAGAAAGACCTAGCAATCTACCTTTGAAAAATGAGCCATAAAATTGCCCTGAGTCAGTGTAAGACTAGTGTTTATTTTGGTTAGATGCTTGAGAATTTTCTTTATCTTTGAATATTAATACACTGAGAAAGCTATATGATAATATCTAAAATTCTGACTATTTTTTTTTTGAAATATCATGTTGATATTGATTCCCATCAATCGGCTCTAACACTTCAATATCAGGTGTAACAAAACAGAGCACTGCCTGTTCCTTTACCATCAGGTTGCTGTGATTCCACTGGTACATGAAATACCAGCAAGATTGGCCATGGTAGGCAGTTTTTCAGTGTAATTCCAGACAAAAACAAGCTAAAATGGAAACTTTGCTGATCTAATTTCTGTCAGAGAGCTGACAAGAAAAGTTTATGAACAGTAGCAGAATATGGTCTGACATGAAACTGAAAAATGAGCCTTTGCAGTCAAAAGACATTCAAAATATGAATGTCAAAGAAGTCAACCTTAGTAATATGGATGGAGACAACTTTCATGACTTCTCCCCAAAGGAGAAAGATTAGCAAACATCTATTATTAACTGTAACATCAAATGTGTAAAAATATTAATGTCGGAAAAGTTGAAGTTATAAAAAAATGAAATAGAACCCCTGATTAGGCATATTCTACACATTATATAGCAGAAATGATCTTATGAATCCACCAATTATGTAGTCTAATGCATTGATAATACCAATTTGAAAAGGAACTGTGTCATATTCTTCCTCAAAAAACAACATTACCAGAATCAATAATCCTGGAATGCATTGTGGAGAGTACATAATATGGATACCCCTACAAGAAGTAAAGTTAATAACTATTTTTCAATGTTTTGTGCCCATCATTAACCTAAAAATGAATAAGTTGAAGATTTCTATCAAATTTTACCATCTGAAATTGTTCACGCATGCAGTCAAGATGCACTGATAATTACTGATGACTTGAAATTATGGTCTTGGTGATAACAAAGGCACCAGAAATAACAAAAGAAAAAATTTCCAGACCTATTCATTGGAAATATGTTTTAAACAATGTAAATAGCTATTTGGCATGTGGACCTTACCAGATGGAATCAAATGGACAACCAGTGTGGAAAGAGACAATTCAGAAATTCAGTATTATCAGTTGGAACCAAGCCTGAGAGGGACTATAGAACAGACCATCAAGTGCTTATATGAAAGTTCACGTTGAAGCTAAAGAAAAAAAAATAATGAAATTGCTAAGTGTCAAAATCTTAGCTGATGTACATATTGAAAATTCAAAATGTCAAGAAGAGGATGGGTTAAAAAATTTCAAATTTTATAACCATGTGAGCAAAGTTCTGATGTTAGAGAACCCCAAAGAAAGAAAGTTTTATTATTTGTCTACCTCAATAAACTGAAGAACAACTCGAAAACCTCAGGGTTCAGTAATTTCAAAACATTGAGACTCAGTAGAGGCATCAAGCAAGAAAGAATACATACACGGTAATTATATCTATGTTCAAAAATTTAAGGAGGTAGCATTTAATCAAGAACCAAAACTTTTTAGGAAGTATGTTAAACCTCACTGGTAGCATTGGTGAGAACAAATCTTCAGGCCTTAATTGAACACCAAGTGAGATGTTTAATAAATAGATGTGCTGAAAGCACTCCTAGTCTATCTCAAGAGATTTGGGAGATATCTATCTGTCCAACTGACTGGAAGAGATTCATATTTGTGTCCATTTTAAGGAAATGTGATCCAACAGAATGTGTCAATTATCCAGCAATATTGTTAATATCCGTGTACCATTTTCTTGGTTGAAAACACAGACTACCAGAAAGATGTTTACCTGTGTTTCGTTGACAAAGCAAAGACATTTGATTTTGTAGATTGAGCCCCGGTAGTATAGTGGTTGTGTGCAGGACTGCGGCCCACTGGGATGGAGGTTCAATTCCAGCTTCCAGGAGCAAAGGCTGGGCCTCCTACTCCCACCACCAGGGCAGTAATGCCTAAAAAAAAAAAAAAAAAAAAAAAGGTAAGGATAGAATTGCAAAGAATGTAATTTTCAAGCTCTTCGTTTTCCTCCCTTAGAAGCAATATTAGGATATAAAGCATTCATTCTATAATGGGAAACTGCACAGCTTAAAATCTGAAAATGTGTGTGTACAGTTTGTATCTTTTCACCATACTTATTCAATCTGTATGCAATTAATGGGAGAATATGGACATATAAAGACAAGAGTCTTAAGAGCAGAGGAAGACTCCGTCTACAATATACAAATGGAATACCTAACTTTTCTCAAAATGAAGAGACTTGAAGCATTTGTTGGTGCAGATCAGAGGGTACAGCCTTTAGTATTGGTTACTCCACAAGGTAATGGAAGCAAAATCTCCACAGCTGGAACAATAAACAATATCAAGAAAAATGAATACAATATATTGACATGGCAATAATTTCATTTTACTTATATCTACAATCAGCACTCAAGGAAGCAGAATTAAAGAAATGAAATGACATCGCATTATGCAAATTTGTTTGAAAAAATTCTTAAAAGTTTTTAAAAGCCATGACATAACTTTGAGGATGAAAATGTGTCTTATACAACTAGTGGCTTTTTCTATCACCTCATTTACATGTGATGACTGGAACATGAATAAGGAATACTGGGGAAGAAGTGATTCATTTGAAATAAGGTGTTGAAAATATAATTAGTATAATACCCTGATGACCAAATATGTCATCAAACAAAGTATTGCTAGAATCTTTCTCAGAAGTGAGGACTCCAAGATCGTGATTGGCATTTGCTAAACATGTTATCACGAGGACCACTTCCTCGGAAAGGACGTCATTCATGCTTGATCAATTAGAGAGCTAGCAAGAAACAACAGTGTCTTGAATACATGGCTTGACAGAATGACGGAACGAATGGGGCTAAATACAAGAAATGTGAGGATGTTTTAGGACCAGACAGTGTTTCTTTCTGTTGTACACAGAGCCACTGTGGAACCCACTAAAAGGTACTCACCCAACAACAGCAGCAGCAAGGGTTGACACTTACATGGACTGCCAAAGCCAGGAGATTGGATCCCTGGGAAAAAGACAAGGTTCTTCAAAATTTAGACCCTTGGAAATCCTACATAGGATCCTAAGAATAGCAGTAGCAGCTATTTCATTATTCATCCGTCTTTAATTATATGTACTTCATAAGGTAATGTGTTCATAAACCCTCCTTTGTAAGACCGCTGCAATTTTCAGTTTTGTTTTTCAACATTATTGGCATGTAATTCTCATACTATATGATCCAACAGTTCAATCGCATTCAGAAAAGTCATGCAGTTATCACCACAATCTGTTTCAGAATACACTCCTCAATTTTCAACACATCAGAAAGGCAGTTTTGGAATCCCCAAGAGACTCAAATTGTGTTCCTTTTATCTCGTCTTTGAGTTTTTTTGGGGGGGAAAGGTTGAGACTAGAGTGAATGAGCCGGTTCCTGATGAAGATTTCACAGGAAGGCCTTAGCTATGCTAGAAGAACAGCACATGTACTGCCATAGGGAAGGGGAAAATTTCTTTATGCAACTTTCCAGGCCATTTTTTTCACCACTAGTTGCCAGTTTTCTTAAAATTCTTATCAGTCATCATCATCCTGTGCCCTTTGAGGAAATATCAAGATTGTCTTTGGAATCCATAAAAAAATGGTCACAATACAGTCAGATGTTCTTATAGTATTGTGTACAAGGGACAGGGTGATTATAACTTCTTAGTCATTCCCAAGAACCTTAAGGGAAGCAGTCACTGGTTCCTGAAGCTCAAGTAATCTCAGGGGACAGCAAGTGTCACAGCTTAGTCTGCAAAGACATTGTTTTATATTCTTCTTTGGTCAGTAGTAATCCAGGCCTTAAAGTCTAGTGAGTAGCGACCTAAAGTGCATCCATTGGATTCTCTCCATGTAGAGCAAAGATGAGTGAAGACAATCAAAGATTCATGGAAACAGTCTAATAGATCATGTGAACCTTGGTCTTCAGGCCTAAGACCTGAAGAACTAGAAATATATGGACACTATTGTTGGCAGCTGTGATCAGGACCACACTAAAAGGTCCTCAATAGAGGGGAAAAAAATGCGAAACCAAACAGAAAATCATAACAAGACTAGTCTTACTGGTCTCATAGATACTGGTGGAATGCCCAAGACTGTGATACTTAAACACCCTTCACACCTAAAACTAAATTCTCCCTGAGCCTCAACTTTCAGCCTAGCAATAGTGGAACATTTCAAAGCTGAAAGTCTATTATTTGCCTTACATTACAGCTGAGAAGGCAGGAAGAAGTTACATGGGATGAGTAGAAATGGTAAATACAGAGAAAAAGTGGAAAGTGTACTATTATTTACAGTCAGGATTCCACTTTGATGTATTGAAACAAAATATGTATCAATCACTGAATAGAAAACCAAATTGCTTTTAAACTTTCAATCAAATTGCAATAAATGTTTTTTTTAATTAATAAGAAGAGCTAAGGGTCAAAGAAGACGAATGAACCACATGGGTAACATATTATTAAGTATCCTACAATATGCTTGGCAGATTTCCCCAATACAAGTTTTCTTGTTATATGTCATAGGAATTCAGTGCTGGATTTTCAACAGTTACAAAATCATGACAATGTATTTTCCTCACATTAGATACTATCACTAGTACCAATGATGGCCTGAGTTGTTCTGTAAATATTAAGAATGATTAATGAAAAATTGAAGACTTTTCTCTGGGTACTGTAGTCCTGTAGAACAGTCCATGATGGAACAACTTGTACATCTTTCCAAAGCCACTCCAGTTTTTAGCTCTGCAAATCAGTAAGACCACTTCCTAGTTGAAACTCCTAGTTCAATATGATGCAATGGGTTAATGTAGTCAGAACTTGAAGGACTTCTGCAGCTGGCTTCCCAAACCAGGTTTTTCTATGCAGAACTCTAAAGTCAGTGCTGAAATCCTTTCTATGTGTTTTTGAGAAATATTACCTTTTCTGGGCAACATCTTAACCACAAATTAATAATTTCTAGACTTCATAATACTTTGTGATGCTGGTCAGTGGGCGAATGTGAATGCACTTTGGCAATGTTTTGCCTCATCCCGACAGCTGTTGAAGTTTAGTTGCTCTAGGAACACATAAAATGGCCCCTAACTTTCCACATGTTATCTCTGTGTTTCCCTGAATCTTCAGGAGGGAAAGTATTTTTAGCACATTTCCTGACCATATGGAAATCCATGAGCCATTAATTTTGATAGCTCAGAGGTTAAGAATGTGTTAAGTAGAAATATGCCTACTGGATATGTGGGTGTTTGTGACACTTTTTATAGAAATGGCTAGAAATATATTGTGGTGACAAACATCTCATTGATAGGAAATTAGTCTTTTCTTTTACAGACTATTGCTTAGACATTTTCTTTCCATCATACTATCATGCATCTTATTAATACGAGATGATGTGCCATGGACACTTCCACTTCTCTTCTTAGTTTATAAATGAATCCAAAAATCTCTTCCTGTCTTTGTCTTCCCATACCTGTCCCTATTTATGATCACAAAATTTGAAGTCACTGGTCATTTATCTCCATCTAAGTTACTCTGTTTGTAATCTGCTATCTGATCTGTTATTTTCTTGTCTGCTAAGTATTGTTCACTTTATTCATGGGTTATGGAAAAATCGGTCATCATTTTTTCACTGCTGTCAGATTTTTGGTAAAAATGTTGCAAGAATAACAGTAATGAGAATGCTATAATTAAGCTTTCTCATTGACCTCTTTTGTCTTTTACAGAGAGGTCTAGGAGAAATAATATAATTGTTGATGATCTCTTTTTCCTTATTCACTGATAGAAGAAAACATTTATTCTCAAGTCTGTAACAGCCAACATTTCCACACTTAAGCACATTTCAACTCTTGTTGCACCTTATCAGCCTATCTTAAATCAGATATATATGTGTGTATTATATATATATATATATATATATATATATATATATACTTTTCTTGATTTTAAACCAGGCTGTGCTCTATTAATCTGTTTGAGTGGCTGTTTCTTGGTTACATACAAGTTCTGCATGAGTACAGGGAAGTGTTCTAGAATTTCCATTCTTCTTCATGTGATCTTCATAACAGATTGTTATGAGCCACACAGTAGAATACCTTTGCATATTTAAGAAAACATAATAAACATATATTCAGCCAAGATTCATCTGACTGCCTATTATATGTATGTGTGTGTGTGCTACAAAAAAATAAAATTTTTGTTACTTTAAAAATTTGTTTTCTAATTGTAAGTTTCAGATATTTTATCATTTCTAGTGAATTAAATATGTCCTGATGTTTTGTTTTTCTGTACTTTCCCATTCTCAACTTAAACGCATTTTCCCCTGATTCCTCTTTGGTTTTATAATTCACGTTAAGTCTTTATGTAGAAGTTAATTGTGTCTGAGCTATTGCAGTGTAAGGAATCCTGGTGACACTGTGATTAAACACTCTGCTACTAACTGAAATGCCAGTGCTTCAAACATACTAGCTCCTGTTGAGAGAAGGATGGGGCAGTGGAGATTAACAACTTTGGAAACCACATAGGGTAGTACTAATCTCTCCTGTAAGATCACTGTGAGTTGGAACTGAGTTGTCAGCAGACTTTGGTCTACTTTCATTAGTCTATAAAGCTTTTGCTGAGGGAGTACAAGACACACTAAAAATACTCCTCCAGGGCCGCATGGATGCATCACTGTACCAAGCAAGTTTAATCCAAGTATTAGTATATATATATATAATGTGTATATAATTTGTATATATATGTTTATAATATTGTATTTATTGTGGGGATTGGTTAGGAACGTCTGAAGTGTGTGTGTGTATATATATACTAGGTATATACTGATATATATATATGTATATATATATATCTGGGTATCAAGAAAGCAAGCCAGGAATACTTGACAGAATTTCATCAAGACGGAGCTTACATTTTGCTTTAGAATAAATCTTGCCCATGTAAATTATAATTTACATTAAAATCAACTGAGTATGGTTAAATAACGTCTACAAAATATATCATGGGCTGAGCCCCATGATTGTGCGTTGTGCGTGGGACTGCGGCCCACTGGGACGGAGGTTCAATTCCAGCAGTGGAGTTGGGCCTCTTACTCCTACCACCGGAGAGCAGTGATGCCAATAATATATATATATATATATATATATATATATATATATATATATATCACTAATTACACAAGCTTTAATGAACTCTGGCATGAGATCATGAACATCATTTATAAAGAAAGCGAAATATCATTAAAAATATAGGAAAGCAAGAAAATAGCAAAGATGATGTCAGAAGAGACTCTGGAATTGCTTTTATTCATAGACTATCTAAGGAAAATAGAAGAAATGATGAAACCAGAGATAATAGGAAGTTTCAGAAGAAATTGTGAATGTTATAGTGGAATGTTCAAATACCTAGAGTTAGAAGACCAAACAAAGGAGAACATGTTTAGCATAGCTTATCAGAATTAAAATACAAAATCTAACAACTTTGAGATAAAATCTTGAAAAATTCTATGGGAAAATAGTTGGTGGTGCAGGAACTATCAAGAGAAGATGCAAAAAGAAATACACTGAGTCATTACACCAAAAAGACTTAGTGGCTACTCAAGCATTTCAAGAGCATATGAGGAAAAAGCAATGGTCCTGAGATGAAGTTTAAGCTGCCCCTGAAAGCATTAGTCAAAAAGAAGGCCCCAGGACCTGATGGAATACCAGCTGAAATGTTTCAACAAGCTCTTGGAGAACTGGAAGCATGCACTCATCTAGCCTACTTGGAAGACAATTGCTTGGACAACTGATTTGAAGAGATCCATATTTTCACCTATTGATGAAAAAAAGTGACCCGAGAGAATACCAACTTATAGAAGAATATCATTGATATCTTCCAACAATAATTTCAGCACACATTGATGGAGCTGCTGGAGATTCCAGCCAGATTCAAAAGATGTGGAATGAGGCATATTATTTTTGATGCTCCATGAATCTTAGTTAAAGATTAACGTACACTGAAAAGATAATTACTTGTACTTTATTGACTTTCAGAGGCGCCCAACTTTTTGGATCATTAACTACAGACCAGTTCATTGTGTTCATGCAGAACTTGTACATGTACCAAGAAGTAGTGGGACAAACAGAGAAAGTGACTATAGCATGGTTGAAAACTCAAGAAAGGTGCATGTCAGGATCGTATCCCCTCACCACATCTGTCCAATCAATATCCTCAGCAAATAGTTAGAGAAACTGGATTTTATAAAGATGAAGAGAGCATTAGATTTGGAGGAAGGCTTATTGACCACTTGCAATATGAAGATGATGCCACCTTGCTTGCTGAGACTGAGAGGAACTTAAAGTACTTAATAATGAAGATCAAGAAAAACAGCCTTCTGTAAACCAAAGCTACACAACTGGACCAGTAGGAAAGATATTGATAAAAAGATGGAAGTTATCAAAAATTTCATCTTTCTTGGATCCACAATTAGCGTTCTTGAAAATGAGCAGTGAGGAGATCAAACATGTAGTGTGGTGGGTAAGTCTGCTGCAAAAGTCCTTTTTAAAGAGTTTGAAAACCAAGCAGCTTACTTTGGGAAATACATTATGGTCTACCCAAAGCATGGTGTTTCCAATTCCCTCATATACATGTGAAAGTTGGACACTGAATAGAAAGACTGAAGAAGAATTCATGCATTTGAAATATGGAACTGATGAAGAATCTCGAAGTTATCATGGACTGTTAAAAGAACAAGCATATCTCTCTTGGGAGAAGTATAGCCAGAATACTCCTTAGGAAAAAGTATGGTGGGACTTTGTCTCATGCATTTTGGATAAGTTTTCAGAAGAGACCAGTTCCTGGAGAAGGATCATGCTTGGTGGAAAGCATAAGGGCACAAAAAAAGAAGATGTCTCCTGATAAGATGGATTGACAGAGTGTCTATAAGAATGTGCTCCAACATGAGAACAATTGTGAGGCTGATGAAAGCATAGGCAGAGTTTCCTTCTGTTCTACACAGCTCACCGAGCCAAAGGGACTTGACATCACCTGACAACAATAACTGATATCTTTAAACAGTAATGGTATTAACATTTTATTGAGATAATGGGATCAGCAGTTACACCGAGTGAAAAATTTAACTGGCCATGACATCCCTAAAGGGAAATTAAAATCGCTTGCAGGCATTAGTAACAAAATTTGTCAGAATAAGATTTATTTGGATAAAGGAAACATGTAAAACTTATGAAAGACTATGTTCTTGTCAATGTCTTTCTTATGAAGTACTTTGTAGTTAATATGATCTTTTCTTCAAGTACAGCATTAAATTATATGAATTATTCACATACCTTTATCCTTAGTGTACCAGGTTTCCAAGGACTTCTGATTGAACTAAACAAATTCCCTGGAGAATCCCAATGACAGCATTCAAATCCCCAGAACTTCAAGAGGTAACTGAATTTTCTTGAGTAGCTTTATAGTAGGACTCAATATCACAAGGACCAAAATTTCCATGTGGAGAAGCGCTAATGACAAGTAATAGTATAGTTGCAGACCTTTTACATTTGGCAGATTTCTGGAGTATGGACCCAAATCACTTTCCATGCTATATGGTATCTTTGCTAATATCTGGAAACAACTGCACCAAAAACTGAAAGCATAGAATGTGACAGTAGGCCGTATAAAGAGTACATGATACATTTCTTTTTTTGTTTGTTTGTTTGTTTTTTGGGCATCACTGCCTCTGGTGGTTGTGGGAGCTACCCAGTGCTACTCCTGAGAGCTGCCACTGGATTTGAACCACCAAGCCCGCGGGCAGCAGTCCTGCACTCAACCACTTATGCCACTGGGGCTCAGTCCCTACATGATACATTTCTAAAGGAACATCTCACTGAATAGAATCTCATAACTGGGGATTTTATGTACATTTAAAAGTCTAGACACCACAGGCACCCCGGTGGCGAGGCAGGCTGTGTTGAGCTGCAGTTCTGAAGATCAGGGGTTGATTCCATAATTTTTACCAGTCGCTCTGTAAGAAAGACGAAACTGTGTGCTCCTGTAAAGGTTAAAGAGTGGTTCTCCACCTTTCTAATGCCGCGACCCTTTAATACAGTAACTCATGTTGTGGTGACCATCAACCATAACACCATTTCTCTTGCTATTTCATCACTGTCATTTTGATACTGTTATGACTCGTAATGAAAGTGTCTGATATGTAGAAGGATATGCAGGCGACCCCTGTGAAAGGGTCACTCAATTCCCCAAGGGGTCGCCAACCACAGGTTGAGAATGGTTGGTTTATCGCCTTAGAAATATATAGTGGCAGCCAGCCCTTTCTGTCTGATATGGTTGTTATGAACCAAAACCAGCTCAGTAGGAGGGAGAGAGAGAGAGAGAGAGGAGAGAGAGAGAGAGAGAGAGAGAGAGAGAGAGAGAGAGAGAGAGAGAGAAACAGGGAGAAGCAATGAAAGTATGTATATCCTAGCAATGATACAACGTCAAGCATCCAGGACTCTTAAAGCATCACTTTTGAACAAGACGTGTGCCTGTGCAGGCCCTTCACCATCTCCGTTGAAAACAGTGGTATTGTGTTGTCGGTGGTTACTAAATCTGGGAGCATGATTTTGAAGAATAAAAAGGAACTTGAGGGTGAGTAATTTGTCTTTAAATTTATTGGTCGATATGTAAAATCCAGGATACAAAACCTGGAAGTGTTTACAGGAATTACAAACTGTCAGTTATGTAAGCCAGTAATGCAATCAATTCCTTACTTAAATACATGTACTCATGGTTCTCCTTCATCTGGTTTGCCTGTGTTAGTAAAAGTCAGTTTTGAAGCAGGTGAAGCAGTTAATGAAGCATGGCTTCTCTTTCTTCACTGACACTGTCTTTCTCATAAGGAGGATAAAAAGACTTTCAAAGTCTTTGTATTTTGCTTTTGCTTTTTTCTGGAGCTCTGCCTTCTTTGCTCCGCTTTTTTTGGTTAGAGGAATGAAAACTTACTGCCAAAAAAAATAGAATTGTAAGTCATGTCCATCACCTCAACTTATTATTAATCGACATTCTCAGGTGGATTGCCTATAGATTTTACTTATTTTTTAATTCATCATTTTGTATTACTATTAAAAAAGAAATAAGTACAATTGTAACATTAAAGAAATAGAAAATGCCCTAAGTAAAAATTTGGGATTAACATTGCATTGTCATCCAGGCAAAAATTAAGTGAAGCCTACAGCACATTGCTATGATCAAATTGTTGAATTCATTTGTTTTATGCATTTGTTTAAATAACCTTAAATAACATTTGTTAAATTGGTTTGCTCCTTTTTGAGCAGAGATATATTTTTATATAGATGTGTGCTTATGTCTGACTTGACTAGAGAAACAAACCCATATGCATGCATATGTGTACATGAAATAATTTTGGTTAGAAAAGCAGTTAAATATTGAGTCCCAATTCATTCCAGATCTAGTCTGTAAGTCGAATATTAGCCCATATGTCTGATACCAATCTATAAAGTCCTCTTCAGACTCATGAAACACATACAATGACACCAAGTACAAGAGCTCACAGGCCAGTGGGTAGAAATTTTTTGGATTCAGTGGCATTGTAAGCATCTCAGCACTAGCCGGGGTCTCCATGTGACTTCTTCAGTTACTGAGACTGCATCAGGGTAGGTGTATGTGGCTTCTCCTCTGAGATGTCTCACAGAGAGAGTGTGTCTCCCAGGTCCAAGAAGGAAAATCAGCAGTTTCCAGAATTTTCTGGAGAAGGCCAAGCCCACACAGAGGTCTCATTGACTATATCTGGATTGACCAGCTAGAATCTCTACCTATATTCTTAATCTTCAAATTAACACCAGATTAGGTAATTACCACAATGTGGGTCTGTGTGTGTTTGTGAAAAGAGACAGGGACAAGTGAGTCTTTGGATAGTAGGTACTCTGACGCTAATTGAAAGTTTGCAAGTAACTCAAATCTGCGCAAGGTACCTTAGAAGAAAGGTTTGCTTATCTAGATCTCAAAATCATACACTGATGAAACACAATTCTATTTTGACCCACATGGAGCTAAATTTACATACACAAACACTCACACATATATCTGCAGTGAACTTTCAAATATAAGGCAAGCTACCAAGTGACACGTTTCATCTCTGATCAATAGTGAGGTATAAAGTTGAGCTCATGAAAGGGTAATTTAACTTAACTGGAAAACATTATCCATGAGGATTTCCAGGAAAAAAAAGTATTTTGAGCTGCAGTAATCATTTATGAGTACCATATCATTTGAATAATATTTAGAGATATATTTCTTTTAATAGAGTCTCAAGTACATAAAACTTTTTAGGTGTTAAAAACTGCAAGTATCTATTTAAAATTTTAACAATGCAATGTCTTATTACTGGAGAGTCTGATAACATAAATTATTGGCATAAATTTTTACGATTGACTCACATCTGTTTTTTATTTCACACGCAAAATCATAAATAGATTTTTTCATAATAGCTGGATTTCATTTTGCTGCCTGCTTAAAATAAACCAGAACCATATTAGTAGTTCTCCATTATTGATTTTGAAGGAAGTGAAAAAATAGCTTTCCGACTGATGTATATATAACATACATGAAAAAATATTGAAGAAATGACATGAGGGCCCTTTGTGATCTCCCCAATCTACTCAAGGGTGTAAAAGAATCTGACTTCACATCTACCCAAGATGCTTATGAAGCAGAAGCCAACAAGGACTCCATCACTCTGCATCCCATTCTGACATGGTGCTCCACTTCTCCACCGGATTCAATAATCTATTGCAAGTCCACACAGAACTCGCAGATACTATGCATGATTATGGTGCTTCCTGTGAGTGCTGGTCACATGGTTGTTATGTGTTTACCTCTGATCCTCAAGGTCAGCAGGACAAAACAACCAACTGCAGGATAAAGACAAGACTTTCTACTCTTGTAAACAGTGACAGTCTCAGACAGTCTTATGGGGGGTCTGCGAGTCTGCATCTGATTGATGACAGTCACAATTACAGTTACAGTGGTTTCCTAGGTAAGTTAACAGGTTACAGGAAAGAATAAAAAATCTTAAAGATTCAATCAACCCTTTTGCTCACAACAGTTCTCTTTTCTCACCCCTAATACATAGGGAGACCTTTGATTCTCAGATTCTCAGCCACAAAGATCCTTGGTCTCTGTGTTCCTCAGGCAAGTGTTTAAAAAATTGTTTTGTTTTGCATTGGTGCTAGTAACCCCTCAAAGGGAACCCACTCTAAATGTCAGCATTCTTCACCAAAGTATTTAATTTCCTCCTTCTGTGGCCTTCAAAGCCCACCGTTCTGTCTCCGTATCTGGTTCTACAGCCCCTGGGGAAGCCATCTCACCAATACTTCATGGATGGCTCTTCTTTCTTGATGGTCATGGCATTCTCTGCTCCCTGAGTGAACATTAAAAATACTGTGGTGAGAGTCATACCAAGGAACTTCACTTCAAACCAAATGCCTCATTCCTGCCCTTCCCCTGAAGCTGAGACTACATGGTTCCTGGGATGTAGCTACAAAACTGTGACATGGACACTACCCTGAACTTCTGAGTGAATGCCTGAACATGAGATTCTTCCAAATGATGCTTAACATTTGTGGATGAATGGAAAATAACTTCTGTTGCTTTCTATTTTGACATTGTTGTTCAGTGCCCTCCCATTGGTTCCAACGCACAGCGAGGTCATAGACAGCAGAATCAAACACCATCTGGTACCTCACCACCCCCACATTTTCTGGAGCTTTGAGGCCATTGTTGCAGCCAGTGACAATCTGCCTTCTCAGGGGCCTTCTCATTTCCATTGTCCCTCAACTTTATCAAGTAAGAAAAGACCTCTGGAATAAGAAATCACTCTATTCTACTAAATTGAAGCAAATATTCCTTAAGAGTCTGTCTAATTAGAAGGATTTTTTTCTTCAAATTTCCTTTTAAATGGAATGCTTAGATAAGCTCTCATTTCATTTAAAAGAATGTACTAAATAAAACAAGATTGACTGACATATGTTAAAAGATGAACAATATGCAGAGCTCATTTGTGAAAGGAGAGATTGTTTAGGAAAGCTTATGTGGTAGTTAGCATTAGAATTGAAGAAACAATTCCTAGCAAAAACCAGGAAACTGAAAAGATATTGAAGAATCAATAGGTGAAATGGGGCTCGGGGATCCATATTTGCAGATTTGACCATTTTTTTTCAGATTTCACTCCATTGTCCGTGCTAACTTTAATTCAGTGTCATTCTGGTTTGATTAATCTCCAGCCTCCAAAACACCTTTAAGGCATTCTAAAGAATAAATCATAGTCCACTGTTGCCTAGTATATTTTGATTCATAACAACCCAATGAAACACTGACATGTATGCTCAATGCCTTTAGGGTGCTAATAACGATCCATCAAATAGTAATTATAATAATAATTACATCGAGTGATAATTATATCAAGTAGTAAATACAGTTACACTTTAAGCCTCTTGTGAGAAATTTTTTTGTCCAAACACCTCATTTAAAAAAAAATCACTGTATTCGGGGCTCATACAGCTCTTATCACAATCCATATGTACATCCATTGTACGTCAGAAACATTATTTAGCTATACTTCAAAATGGTCAGATTAGGAACACTTTGACCCTAATAAATTCCTGAGCATTTTCCATTATGTCATCAAAGGTCAAACTAACCCTCTCCTGCCAGTGGAAAGAGCTATTACTTTCCACAGAACTGTCTTCAAAAGTTTTTTTTTTTTGTTAAATCAAAATTTAAAATGTGACTGGGTAATGAAATATCAAATGAAATGATCGATATCAAAATTCCATGAGGAAAAATGTATTCACAAACTTGTCAAGAATATAATTTTCTGCTTTTAAAATAATAATATTTGAGGTGAAATGAAAACTTGTATTGTCCTAATAGCAGGACTTGTAGTTGAAAAGAAAGATTTTCATGTATTTGCAACTGTTGGCTATATAAATGGGGTAATTAAAACAAGCACCAAAGCATCAGTATTAAAATAATTACATAGTCATGATCAGAGTCATTGAGAGTGAGTCAAAAATCTTAAAATCACATACCCAGTGAATATTGTATGCCTTAAATAGGCACATGGATTTACTCAAATAAATAGAAGTGAATTCCTGGATGTTAACACAGACTTGAATATCATCTTTGAAAAATTCCAAATGAAGCTACAACACCTTTGACTGTCTAAACTTATGGAGAGCACAGCATTCCAAATGCTGATATACCGAAAACAAAAGGAAACAAAAATAAAGCAATTTCCAGTAATTTTATTTTCAGTCTGTGTTTCAACGTAATCTTTGGGAAATTAGTAGCACACTGTGTGAGAATTTCAGAAGTGTCTCTGACGAACGTCATAGCTACCTAGTGCTATTATAACAGAAATTCTACCAGTGGAAGGTTTTTGCAAGCAGTTTTATTCGGTCACAGATGTAAGACCAGGAGTCTCAGTTAAAGGGGATAGCGGTGGGGAACTTCTTTCTCTTTCCATTGGTTCCGGAAGAAGACCCTTTGCTTTAAACATCTGTGAACCTGGCACTCTTTGTAATTCTCCTTGTGCTTTTGCATCAATCTCTTGGGTCTATGAGATCCACAGTCCATGGACACCAAGATGAAATGACCCCTGTCTTTCTTGGGGATAATGAGATGATTTCTTCTCACTTTATATATTTCAGATTATAACTATGACTAAGTGAAATGTCTGAGGTGAATAAGAATGTGACAAGGAACCGCATGTCAAAATTAAGGGCAAAACTCAAGTAAGAGAGGAACAAGAGTAAAGGTGGGATTTGAGTAGAATAGGGACTCAAGACATACTCCATGTTAATTTGGCCTTATTAGTATATAGTAGTTAGGATGTGTAAAACATAAAATGGAGAATAATTGCGTGGGATAGAATGGGGAATGACCACACAATACTGGGAACCAAGCCTAGTGAAGGTGACACTTCTGTTAAGCATTGACAAAATCAATGTATGGAATATTACAAAAGCTCTAAGATCCACCTATAAAATGATTTTTAAAAATAAATAAAATATTTTTAAAAAAGCATGAAGACACTATTCAAATCATAGCACCAGTCAATCTAAAAATTGTATTGATAGATTGTGATATGTTCCCAAATCTCTTCAATTTAGTTATGGCCAAGGTTACAGTATAGTTGAGGAATGAGTAAATTGCTGGTGTTGTTAAGTGCCATCAAATCTGTTCCACCTCATAGAGAACATTTGCACAACAGAACAAAACACTGCCCAGTCCTGCACCACCATCATAATTGTTATGTTTTAACCCCTTGTTGCAGCCACTGTGACCGTCAATTTCCTCCAAAGTCTTCCCTCTCTTTTTTGATATTGTGTTAATCTGGCTAGACTGGAGAAACAAATTCATAAACATGTATATGTATATAGAAGAGGTTTATATATAAGAGGAAGGGGACATTGAGAAAGCGTCCTAATCCAATCCAATTCAAGTCCACACGTCTGACATTAGCCCATATGTCTGATACAGTCTATAAAGTCTTCTGCAGATCACGAGGCAAATGCAATGACACTGGGACAATCACAGGCCAGTGGGTACAGTCTTGTGTACCCAGTGGTGGTAGAATCATTTCAGTGCTGGCAGAGGTCTCTCAACCATCTCAGCACTGGCAGGAGTTTCTCTGTGACTTTTCTGACTTCAGGGGTCAGATTCCATCAAGATAAGTCCATGTGGCTTCTCTTCCAGGATGTCACACAGGGAGTCAGCCTAGTGTCTTTTTAGTAGAGTGTCTCCAAGGGTCTGTGTAGTGAGTCTTTCACCTCTAAGGGGGAAATACAGATGGATTTCTCAGAATTCTCAGGAGAAATTC